>JAASAO010001516.1:0-59136 GCA_017311375.1 Mytilus coruscus
TACAATAATTTTATATGGTTATATGAGGATACTTTCATATGTTAAGTGGAGAAGCCTTATGGTAATGGTGCCATAGCAGTTTCTTTTCAAAAGGTATTTAGTCCTTTTTCAAATTGAGTTTGATTTGATGTTTAAAATTCGGGTTAGCATATTTTTTTTTACTACATGTGTACATTAGATCATACTAGTAATAAAATATTCAGTCAAGAAAAAAATACTTACTGAACTTACTTTTTTAAGACAAAAATAGGAAAATAACCGGCATTTGTTCACCGTGTGAATGTGGTTGTTTTGATTGTGTTATCGATATGTTGAAGACATTGCAAAAACTATAAATGAAATTGATAATCATTTGAAAGTCAGGAATAATCATTACAATGATAATTTACCTGCAGATGATATTAAATGGGCCTAGAAACAATTATTCAGTTCTGCGTTCATTTCTAAATCATCATTTCTGCATCATCATGATACGTCATTTCCGGTTGTACATTGAAATAAATCCGGAATCATAAGTGACTTGCTCACACAAATACTACATTGTACCATCATTCTTAAAAAAAATGTATGTGATTATTTTGGTCAAAAGTGATATTACTGATAACACACGGCATATTATAACACGCCGATGTCAAGCCTGATGCTATATGAAAATACACTGTAATTTATTTTTACTGAAAAAATGTGACACATTTTTGTCACACTGATTATGCCAGATCACAAAGGATAGTAATACATATATGCTACTTCTGGAATAAAGGAAACTGAGAGGCTGGAAATGTATTGACTTTCAAAATTGTTTACTTTTCATAAATATGCTTTATATATGATGTTATTTTTCCCTTTTTGGATGGTGACACCTAAACCAACTAACAAATTTTTACGGGTGAGAATTTTTCATCGGGGAGCCACACGCAAGACCCGTGCGGGCTACCGCGGGTCCCTCGACCACCGAGGCCGGCAAACTATACCTTCGGTAAAAAACCAAAATATAAACATTACACCTGTATAAGATAACTTTCTAAAACTGACCGCTAGTTTAAGGCTAATTACAACTATTAATATGTATCTTGAAATTCTTCTTCCTCTGAGACCATGATTACTTTTACACAAGGCAAATTTTCCAAGCGATGCTTAGTTTAAAGCAGCTTTTACCATTTTAAAACTGGCTGTGTGGACGCAACTATACTTGTAATTTTGTTAGATCCTCTTATATCTATTGACGTTCTGCAAAAGTTTATAAAATTTAATGGTCACTCAATGAGCTTTACTGACTAGAATTCAGTCTATTACTTAAATCAGTGACCCTTGAAGAAATTCGAACCTTTCGAAATTGAATTCGTCGTTCAAAATCAGGTGAGTCTTCTAGGCATACTACAACCCCTTTAGGCCCATTCTCCGAAGCTTGAACAAATGCTGGAGTAAAGCAATGTGACGCTGGTCCACCATGCACTAATGATGGTGCTATCATCACACCAGCATAGAAGTACAGGTCCTTGTCATTTGCTACAAAGTACATATTTCAATCATTTAAGGGAAACAAGTAATTCGTTCAGCGTACGGCGTTGGTCAATAGCCAAGTTTCAAGATAAGATATGTTTTACCTCGACAATGAATACTTTACATAAAACAGAGAGTATCAGGATACTAATATTTTAATTGGTCAAAGATGCACCGAAAACTGAATTAAATCTAAAAACAAATACTTTTAAAGAATTAAAAATACAGCTTTTTAATCAGACATGTCAGATTCTGAGTCAGAAAGGGCGCCAAATATTTCTGATTTGTACTTATATACTAGTATGTATCGAAGAAGCTTCAGTTTAATAAACTCTGTCTTTCTTGTAAGATCTCTTGTGGTTTGTCTTGCTGGGCGGCCACTGTTTCTTTCTCTACCCCATCAACCATCTTTTTAATCTACGGTCCAATCCTTCGCTAGGGTCATTGTCAGGATGATGTCTACACTGTTCTTCATTATTCTGTAGATGACGCCTTAACCGCTTATTGATGTTCAGTCGAGCGGATGGGTCATTCCCGATTGATCTTAGTGGTATTTCAGAGTTATGGGATGTGAACGGTCGTCCTGTAGACGGGGCTGTCCTATTCCGTCTATCATGCCGAGATGGTGCGATTCTCGTTTTAGTCACAACAGATGTGGATAGCTGAGGAGAGTTCGATAAAGGAATGAGTTGCAGTCATGAAAAGGTGTAGATGACGTAGTTGTACGAATTGTGGCTGTCATCGGTCTGATATTGGTGGACGATTCTCTATTTTATACGAGTCAATTATCACTTAATCAAATTTAGTTTCACTAAATCTCATTTTTCAGTAGTTACGTAGTTGTCTTATGAATGTTTTTCCAAGATATCCTTCTTTAGTGTGTCAGTAGAAGGATTTATGTCTTTACATTGTTCCCACGAATCAAACTCTAACAACTGCACGGGTCCAAGAATGATATAGCCTTTTGTTTCAAATCTCAAGAACCCACGACAGTCGTTAACTGCATCTTTTACCTATACAAAATATTTGATTTTTTTAAAAGGTTGAAATATAAAAACTCAGTACACATCAACTTCATTTCTGTGGAGAGTTGTCTCATTAGCCAGTCATATCATATATTTAAATAAAAATAAGTGCATATGACGTTCAACAGAAAAGAAAAAAATACAAATGTTTATTCAACATTGTATTGTTTACCTCTGGTATTTCAGTATTTACTTCAGATGAAAATTTGTATGAAACTTACATATATCAAAACAAGTTGTAATTTGTAGTGCAACTACTTATGCAAATCATGAAACCATTTTCTCTGTATCAATATTTTATAACCTTGTACTTGTTTGGCTTTATAACTATTTAGATCTGAGCGTCACTGATGAATTGTATGTCGACGAATGCGCTTCTGGCTTATAAAATAATTAAACCTGGTACATTTGATAACTATTCACAGGATGCGGTGAATTTTACCAAGATACTCTGGTCGGATTCATTACGTATAGCCTTTAATTTCCCAACGAAGAAGTCTGTCGCTTCATTTGAACCATAGATGGTCTTAAGTCAATGTTCGTATTCAAAAAATATGGGTGTTCTTGTTAGGTCTTTTCTCATTGTGTATTCTAGTGTGAGAATATAATGTCTATTCTCTCGGATGTTGTTGATGGCTTTGATTGGTGCTCCGACTATTGGGGTTGTATTTTGCATTGGAGATGTCAAGTCGATGTCAGACTCATGAAAAAAGGCTTATGTATGAAAACTTCACGATCAGAACTTTATACTTATATTTGTTATTGCAGATCCCTGATGACTCTACACAATGAATTTTTTAATTAACGGAATTGGATTCTTGTTATTTTAATCAAAATACTTTCAAAAATTTAAAATAAACAGTTGTCAAATTAAATATACCGAGTGGACTTAAGAATGGCCCATTGCATCTGCATAGTTTGATCAAGCTAGGTTAGTTCTAAAATATAACATTTTCTCATTGACAAAAGATTCTTTGGATTCATCAGTGAAGCATTCTACAGTTTTCATTTGACATTATGATCAGAAGTTTCAAAGGTATTTCTTGCATCTATTTATAAGTATATATTGACGCTATTTTTCTATTTATATATGTTAACTGACGGTCATTATGAATGCATCTTGCTAAATTTAGACTGATGGCATGACGTCACACATAACGACCATGGTGGGAGCGCCGCAGCAGACGAAAAGAAAATTTACAAGTTTTCATCAGGAGGAGAATAACAAGAATTAAATGTCCAATGCACACGCTAAGAATACAAGAAAGCTAACGCAATCACCGAAGAAGTTGTTTAAATACTATTGATATTTTTTATAACATTTTTTTTTTACATAAAATATCCTTTTTTATCCACAACAGACAGAAAAATAAAGCCCAAATCCCATTAATTCTTCTCAATCTGTCAGTACATATAATTTAGCATATATAGTACAATGGACTAATTTTAGATCATGTAGAAACCAAAATTATTCAAGGATTTTAATTGTAATCTACAAAACTGTAAATGTCCACATGAAAACATTGAAGACATTCTATATAACTATTTTAACTTTACATGTATAACCCCAAGGGTGACTGGGGAATAGAAGTATGGTCATCATTGGTCTTCCTCCGACCGGCAGTAAAACCCTTGCTAAAGTGGGGCGTCCGTTTGGCTGTGCGGGATGTACAAATTTGCAGCCACGTCCGGTCAGAATGGGGACGTTAAATCCGATGCCTCGTGTAAAGAGAGTGCCACGCTCTTTGCACGTTAAGAACCCTTGCAACAACTCTTTGAGGGGTCCGTAGGTGACCTGTTGCAAGGCTAAATTTTGTCCCTATCCAATATACCCTCATTTCCCGTGGCAGTCTAAATTTCTCCGACCTTAATCCCGGACGCCCCTATTACAGAACCTACCTATTGTATTTATTGTTAACTTGTTCTCGTCCTGAATATGCATGAAATATTTGCCACTGGACGTTAAGCAACCAACAATCAATTTACATGTATATGTTGAAATTAAAATGCTGAGGCGAAACAACAATTTAAAAATATTTGTTTTTTTATCAATCCATCATATCCCAATGAACATTGTTCAATGAGGCCAACTAGGTTACTATTATTAATTTATAGAAACTATTTCAACCAACTAATTGCATACACAGATGAGTCTTTTTTTACTTGAAATCTGTGGTATTTTCTCTTCTATTATGGCGATGTAGTCCTTTATGTCTCTATCTATGGTTTCAGTACCTTCTGTAGTGTGATTGTGTTTTGACATCTAAAAAAAAGCAACTCAAACACATACAATATACTTTGTATGACTTTAACCAAATTATAGCAAGTATGATTTAAGCAAGCATTATTCATTATTTATACACTATGTTCATATTTTTGTACAAATATCAGGAAGTTATTGAAATCTCCTATGAAATGAATACATGTTAATCAGTTCGACAGGACTTTTACAGCAGACTATGTCATATGGGTTCTACTCATTGTTGAAGTCCATACATTGAACTATAGTTGTTAACTTCTATGTTATTTGATATCTGGTCGAGAGTTGTCTCACTGGCTATCATACCACATCTTCTTAGTTTTATGAACATACAAGCTGCAAAATCACGCTTATTTAAATTTGTCATATGATGATAGCTAAAGAGATTATAATACAAATATATTCTGCTAACAAGGAGTATTTTCCAATATTATTACACCTTATATAAGAATGCAACATTTTGATTGATTGGTAGCCAGTGTCAATAGATATCTTATTTTCAATTCTTATTATGAAACCTTATAATAATAAATTACAACTTTCAGCATTCATTTATTTCTAAATTTTAAGTTCTTAGACCACATTCATTCCGTGTCAGAAACCTATGCTGTGTCAAATATTTAATCACAATCCAAATTCAGAGCTGTATCAAGCTTGAATGTTGTGTCCATACTTGCCCCAACTGTTCAGGGTTCGACCTCTGCGGTCGTATCAAGCTGCGCCCAGGGAGCATTTTATTATACATTCATTGATATGTCAATTATTATGATTGAATGCAGAATAAATATTTATTTGTATTTTCACTCCTTACTTTTTTCAAATTTTGGATATTTATATTCATTTACACATAGATGATCATGCCATATATAATCTTAATTTATTTATGTTATTATAGGTTAAAGCAATGATTTGTTTATTCAAAATCTTGGTTAAAGATAATTTCAGAAAACAGAACCATTTTGTTAAGGTTGAAAAAAAACAGAAAGTAAGAGAAATTTTCCTATCCTTGATCTCTGGGATTTCTTATGTGTTATCAAATTTAACAGGATTTTCACTAAGGCGAGTGTGTGAGTACTGGACTCATCAAAAACTGTCTGGACTCACCATTTTCAAAAACTGGCAAGACCAAAGAAGCATCAAGATTTTACTATTTTAATTAAACTAAACACGCATATTATCATTTTTAATATGGCAAAAATTATCTGAATTTAATGTAATTTCATTTCTCTATTGCTTACTGTTGGACTCACCAATAATGCCAAAATTTACGAGTCCCAAGACTTGCCTTCAAAAATCCTTAGTAAGAACCCTGTATTAAAACTGTTTTCTGTTACATTTTCAGTAAGAACATGAAGTAATTTCATATTTTTAATTTCAGGTTTCATATTTCAAGATTTCTTGAGCCTTCATTGGTACATCATTTCTCTAAAGATAAAAATAGTTTGTGTAGATATAGAATAGCCAGGTAAATATTTTCACTTTTATTATGCTTAAGTACTTAACACAGAGAGATACATGTAATTATAGGGTGGCTCCATAAACTATGTGTGTTAAGCCTTATATTTCAGAGGGTAGAAACGTGGAGGCTGCATAATTTGTATACATATCCATTATGTTATAAAGCTTCTGTCTGTCTTATGTCCATTGTCCTTGACCTCATTTTCATGGTTCAGTTACTATAAAAAAAGATGTGGTATGATTGCAGATGAGACCACTCTCCACAAGAGACCAAATGACACAGAAATTAACAAATATAGGTCACCATACGGCCTTCAACAATGAGCAGAGCCCATACCGCATATTCAGCTATAAATGGCCCCGAAATGACAATGTAAAACAATTCAAATAATGTTTGAAAAAAAATACAGTTTTTTTTTTGGTTTGTGAATTTGTCACTAATTATGAGTGATAGGATATCTTAATATTTGGTATATGGTTCCTTGCAATGTCTGACAGGGTTCACATGATGTAGAACTCACTTCATGGATCAATGAAATAGGTTAAAGTTTTATGATAAACTCTGTTTCTCAGATCAAGGATTTGTATAGTGACGCTATACAAATCCTTGCTCAGATACTGTAAGCAGTAGGTCAACTATATGTATATTTGGTGTACATATCAGTCATTTTTTTCTTTTTTTAAAAGTATTTACTGTATCTTTTACAAATCTTGTCCACAGTAAAATCAGATAAGAAATTTATCAAACACATGTAATTTTTCTAAGACACATATACCTGATATACATGTGCATTTACAAAGACCCTTTACCTGTAACCAGGATTTACATGTACCTTTTAGACTGGTGATTTGAATAATACCCTGTGTATTAATTAAGCAACAGGTGGTATTATGCTGTACATATATATGGGTAGTACCACCTTTGTTTTCCCCTATTACAGAAGAGGGTCTGAATGGGGTTTATAAATTTACAGACTAGAGAATTGAAATAATAATTAGTGAAATTATGCTAACATAGGGGACAATGGGGTGCAAAATTAAAAAGAATAATTACACATGATAAAAGAAGGAGGTAATATTACACTGAAATTCAGTAGTGAACCAGGTATAGAATAAAAGAAATTATCAAATTACATGAAATTCTAATTGTAATATCATTTTCATGAGAATTTGACCAAATAGGTGTAAAGATCATGAAGCTGTGTAAAAATTGAAATTATTATTAGGTCAAACAACCATAATACAATGAAATATGTACGTGTGCTTAGGGTTTCCACTTTTAATCTAGAAACATTGAGGATGTAGGTAGATGTTTCTTTATTGTTAATTTTGAAAGTCACCCTTGAGAACAAATTTGTTTGTTGTTGCCTATCCATGCCTTACAGGGTTGGGTTGGGTTGGTAGGTCAGTATTTTTTTAAGGCAAACAACATAAGTGACATATTTAAAACTGAAATGGCCAAATAAAAAAAAAAAAAAAAACATGTGTGGTTCCATTTACCTTACCTACCCTACTTTTTAGTCTTAATAATAGCCTACCCTAATTTTTTTTCATTTTCATTGTTAAAGTCAGAATGTTGCTTCCGTCTATAGAATAAATGTAAAAAAAAAAACCACCCTACCTTTTTTTTAAGATGTTACTAGAACCACACATACATCTATTTTATTTTGCTTATAAAGAAAACAATCGTAAAGCATGACAATATCTTTAAAAAAAATAGAGACCCCCTAATATTTTACATTCATTTAACCTTAAAGGGAACCAAGGGAAACCTTATTAGGCAAATAAGTATGACTTAAAAATAAAATCAATATTAACCTTGTTAACCATAACTTTATGCAAACCCAATTGGCTGTGAAAATTTGATTTACAATTTCTGTTTTTGTTAATTTGCAGAATGCAAAAGTTGAGAAAAAGGAGGATGTTCCTTCACAGAAAAAGCGTAAGAAGAAAATGTTCAATGTTTGTCACATGCTTGAATTATAATTTGACATTGCGCATTTTGTTGTGTGTAAATAAAACTTTCAGCAAGAACAAATCTCTATTATTAAAAGCTATCCAGAATAAATTTAAGTACATAAAGTTGTATGTGTCCCTGATAGTTTAGTAGTGTTCCATTCATGTTCATGGGTTCTCGTGTTTTGCTGTGGTCGTCATGAGAAATGATACATGATTCCCAATGAGACAAGTATCCAAGGGACAAGGATATAAAAATAAGAGTCGTATGAATGACAATGAGACAACTATCCACCAGAGTTCAATGTTCTGACACCAAAATTGTATTTATATTTGTCATATTTCTTTGTTTTGCTCCTAATGTGCTAGGTTCAAGTACAACAATTGTTCTTATTTGTTATCTTATATTGACAGAATATTGATGGTGATCGTGGATACAAATAAATTCATTTCGTCCCTCGTTTGTTGAAGACCTTATACTGTTCCTGTTTAGTGAAGGCCGTATGGTGCCCTTAAAATGATGTATTTGAGATCATTTTTGTAGTTGGATTGCAGCTAAATTTTCTTTCAGTTATTTTGGTTGTTGGGTTGCTGTCTTTAATATTGACATGTTTAGACCTCACATCTCCTTTTATACATGTTTAACATATTTTTAAAGTTCAAATGAAATATTTTAGAGTTACAGTAGTAGTTGTAAAGCAGTGTTATGAAAGACAATGAATAAAAAGACATGGACATATTTCACTTTTTGTTTTAAATATTCATGTTCATACAACAGTTACATCAAGATCATGTGGAAACAATTTAAATAATCATTACATTTCTTGTATGAACAGAACAATAGTAAATTTCACAGTGTCAACAGTTTAAAGATTTCTCCTTCAAGGCTTGTCTTAGACTGGATGATGAACCCCAAGGGTGACTGGGAATAGAAGTATGGTCACCATTGGTCTTCTTCCGACTGGCAGCAAAATCCTTGCAAAAGTGGGGCTTCCATTTGGTTGTGTGGGATGTACAAATTCGCAGCCACGTCCGATCAGAATGGGTATGTTAAATCCAATACCTCCTGTAAAGAGATTGCCATGCTCTTTTCATGTTAAGAACCCTTAAAACAACTGTTTCAGGGGTCTGTAGGTGGCCTGTTGCTAGGCTAAATTTCTGTCCCTATCCAATATACCCTCATTTCCCGTGGCAGTCTAAATTTCTTCGACCTTAATCCAGGAAGCCCTATTACAGAACCTACCTATTGTATGGATTGTTAATTTGTCCTCATCCTGAACATGCATGAAATATTTGCCACTGGACGTTAAGCAACCAACAATCAATCAATTAGACTGGATGATGGTTGAGATTTTGCTTTCTTGGTCAGTTTATTGCGATCTATACGAGTAACAGCAAAGCCACGAATGGTTAAAAACAAATGAATGATGTCTTCAGTTATAGCTGACACAATATCTGCAGTTTCACCGTGCATAATAATGTTACATTAATGTTTTACCATGAACCCTTCCATCATAGCTTCTTTTAAAGGATTGATAAGAAGCGAACTAGCACCATATGAAGGTTCTACTGTTTTGCGAATAACTGTCTCTAATTAACGAATTAACAAAAAAAGGGAATCTGATGGTTTCTGAAGGCCACCACGGTCTTGTGTCTTGTACCACTTGTCATATCGGTTCACAAAGTTAACACAAGAAGAATTGTCGGTAAATTTATTAATGACGGACAACTTCTTAGTAGAGTACCTGGTGTATCTCTTCTGTAGGGCACGAATGGTGTAACCAGCAATATAATACAGAATGCTTTAGTCAGTTTCTGTCAACTTTTCCTGATTTGTTGTAGATTTCTGTACAGCTGTCATTGTCTGAACTTTAAAATTTCACAAACAATATCTTCATGTACCATCTGTAGGAATAAGTTGATAGAGTTTAATGAATGAGATGGACAATGTGAGTGAAAAGTCTTTGTTAATTCTGGATTAACTCTACTTATATGTAAACGGCGAAACATCTGCTCTCTGTCACATGAGGAAGATATGTTGCTTGTTGGTACAACAAATATCTGTTGGAAATATTTCAACAAAATGTCTTGCACTAATGCTGAATTGGTCACAAATTTGCATATGTCTGTAATACTGTCATTGATGGTAAATGGATCATTAGCAATGTTAGACAAACTGGACTGCAAAGCTGTAGGAATATTTCAGAAAATGTACTTTCATTTAAAGAGTCACGGACTGTGCTAGGTAGTTTACTATCTGCATGTGTGCGATGGTCTGTTGCTCTCAGATTTTGTCCATGTTGTTTCTGGACATGACCACGGAAGCCTGAAATTGTTTTCAGAGTCTTTTGCAAACAGGGCAACTGTAGGATGGTAAACTACATGCATCTGATACAGGTTCAGACTTCTTCTTTTGGCTTTGTAACATTCTTCATCACTGCCACTTGGTTCTGGATCATACTCAGTATATTCACCTAACAAAGATCAAGGTCAATATCTTGGTCCCAGGATAAAAAATCTGACATGGTTGTTTTTTTTTTTTTTCCTTCTCTTTTTTTTCTTTTCTTTTATGAGCACTCAGACTGAAGGGTTTGGAAAATCAACTTTAAAACGGTAATCACAATATGACAAGTTATAATTAATAAAGTAATATAATTAGTATATAATATTAATAATTAAGAGTTGTTAAAGAGTGATGAACATATATGCATAGAAAGAAGCTGGGTTGGGGCTTTACTTATCATCAGATTTCTAGAGAGTTAACAATAGCTATAACCAAATAATTAGAAAATAATTTATTCAAAAAATATTGGGAGCAGACCTCAACCTTCCTTCTCATGTTGGTGGAAGAGGTATATGTGGCCAAATTATGTCATCATTGTGCTCCGAACATTAAGAGTATTTTATTGAAAAAATATAACATATACACACAAATTATAATAATAAGTATCATATTTTACTAAAATAAATTATTTTTATCTAAGTATATATCTCTATTTCTATGAAATGTAGTGTTAAGAGTATGAATAAAACCACCTGAATTGATAATATAACTAATTTGATAAATTGAATAAACATATGCATATACTGATGGGAATAGTTCCGTGGTATATTAAATAACAAACAGTTTAATTCATTTAAAACAAAAGTTTCATCATTTATTTCTATTCTAATGAAGTCATTTATATATTTTCGAAATAGTCTTAATTTTTACAATGTAGCAGTAAATGATTTAGGGTTTCATTTTCCGAGTTACAGAAATAGCATTTCGGAAAAACGTTACTATAATTTCGTCTTTTTGATTATCTTTAGTAGGAAGAGTATTATGCACAACTCGGTAAATAAAATTTTGCTGGTAATTGCTTTTGATATTCCTAATATTACACCATATATCTGTGAAATCGACATAGCTATACTTCATTTCAATTTTATGTTTATGATTATTTATTTCGAGAATTTTCTTATAAATATTTTGGGGTTGAACTTTGTAGGTCAATTTTATTCTTATAATTCATTAAGAGAGCTTTTAATTTTGTGTAAACTCTTGGTAAGATCATCGTATGTTGGTAATTATTATTTCCGATTTCTGAATTAATTTCCTTAATGTATAACCTAAGTAATATATCATAAAACATGTCCAAACAGATTTATTTCCTTGTAAAAAATTGTTGCTCTTTGGAGAAGCATGGCATCTATTTTCAGATTTATATTTGGTATTTGTTGTCCACCTCTATTATACATTTGTGATAGAGACTTTCTATTTATATATTCCGAATTACTCCTTCCCCAAAAGAAAGTGTAAATATATCTATTTATTTGTGCGACATATTCAGGTAAAGGGACACAACTCTAGCAACAAATAAGATTTTACTAATG
Organism: Mytilus coruscus; assembly: GCA_017311375.1. Lineage (NCBI taxonomy): Eukaryota > Metazoa > Mollusca > Bivalvia > Mytilida > Mytilidae > Mytilus > Mytilus coruscus. The sequence continues at coordinate 12,076 of JAASAO010001516.1, forward strand.
ATATAAGTATTTATAACAATCAGTTTATGTTTAAAATTTAGCTTTCTATTTTCCCATTTTTTACTGTATTTTTTATACTATGGATAATTGGTAGCCAACTTTTACTTTCCTTACCAAACCAAATTCCCAGTGTTTTTACGCTCTCCTTAGTTAAAAGTTTTAAACAAGTGTCTTCTTCTGGGGCATTACAAATATTTAATATTTCCGTTTTGTTTTTATTTATTTTTGCTCCTGATGCTTTACCAAATTTTTCGAATTCATTCATAAACAAGTAATAATCTTTAATATCTGTTGTAATTGTTGTACAGTCATCAGCATGTTGGAAAAGTTTTATTGGATCTTTTAAATTTGGAATGTTAATGCCTTTTATGTTTTTATTTTTTCTTATTGAACTTGCCAGTGTTTCAATAGCTAAAGCATATAAATTCATGGAGAGCGGGCAGCCTTGTCTAACTGATCTTGTAATTAAAATTTCTTCTGTTAACTGACCATTGACTTGAATTTTACTTTTTATATCTTTATATAGTATCTTAATCCATCTTATGAATTCTACTGGAAGGTTCATTTTCTTTAAAACTTTAATAAGAAATTCATGTTTAATCTTGTTAAATGCTTTTTCTTGGTCAAAATTTATTAAGAAACCTTTTATATCGTTCAAATTCATATGGTCGAAAATGTCTGAAATCGAGATAATATTATCAAAAATATTTTTTTCTTCGCCGGCTCCTGTTTGTTTTATATCAACTAGTTTATTTATAACTTTAAATAATCTTTTAGCTAAAGTTTTTGTGATAAATTTATAATCAAAGCATAATAAGCTTATAGGTCTCCATTGTTTTGGGTCCTTTTTATCCCCTTTTTTTATAATTTAACGTGATTATACCCATTTTCATTGTTTCGGTTAATTCCCCTTTTAAATATATATTATTTACAATTTCAACAACTTCATCTCCAATTATATTCCAAAATTTTAGATAAAATTCTTTACCTAAGCCATCTATACCTGGTGATCTATTGTTTTCAAAATCTTTAATATTATTTATACATTCTTCTTTGCTTATGAATTGGTTTAAAACTGACCAATCTTCAACTTTTAGTTCATTTAATTCTATTTTCCCTAGATATTCATCAACCTCTTGATCATTAAAGCCATCAGAAGTATATAGCTCAGAATAGAAATCTAGCATTGTTTGTATTATTGAATTTTTATCGTCAGTAGGTTTATTGTTTTTTATCAAATAGTGATTTTATTTCCTTCTTTGTGCCTCTTTTTTCTTCTGCTATCTTAAAGATTTCAATATTTTCGATATCTTCTTTATAAAACACTCACGTGATCTGATTAATGTTCCCATTTTCTCTTTTGTTTCAATTGCTATTATTTCGTTCTTAATTGTAGTTTTGAGAGGGTTTTGCTTCTTCAACTAGTAGTGAGTCATATAACTTATTCAACTTAGATTTACTAATTTTTGTTTGGACCCTTGAGAAAATAATTGTTGTTTCTTTTATTTGTTTTTTTTTTAAGAGATCCCAACCTTTTAGAGGGTCATATTTCAGTGTATCTTCTTTCCATTGTTTGATAATATTTGATATTAATACGGTATAGTTTTCATTTTCAAGTAAGCTATTATTCATTTTCCAAAATCCACGACCCCATTTTTGCCGCGTATATTGTATGTTAATTTGAACAATTTTATAATCTGACTTTTATATGGAATATGTTTAATTTCTTTAATTTTATTAATAAATTCATTATCTGCATAAAACCTGTCAATTCTAGTACGTGTACAAGAGATGTTGTAGCATGTAAATTTGCCTTGTCTTTATGTATTTCTCTAAAAACATCTTTAATTCTTGAAGCATCTTTGAAACTTTTAAATTTATCAAGTATATATTTGTTAAGTCTACAATTCATGTTATTTGAATCTATTTTGTCTTCTATGAAATTAAAATCTCCAGTCAATATATACTTATTTTTTGTACTATATTGTTCTAGATTTGAGACATAGTTTAGCAGACTGTCATAGAATATTCGTTGTTCCTCCCTCAAACCACATTGTGGTGCATAAAGGTTTAGAAGATTTATGACAGTATCATTATAGACGTAACTATTGTGGATGAGTCTACCTTTTAGCGGTGTTGGAATCCTATGAGATTTAAAAAGTTTTAAATCTTTACTTATTATTGTTATGACACCTGTAGATCTACTTATACCATTTGTAAAGTCTACATTTTTATTAAATTTCTGTTTTATATCTTGAATAACATTTGGCGACATATAACCAGTTTCCTGTAAACAGATGATGTCTATATTTCTATTGTTATCTAATATTTCATAAATTTTGTTTTCAAAACCATTTCTAATGTTCAATGTAAAAGTAGCATATTAATGTGATTATATATGAAAAATAGAGTAAACAAAATATCAATATATAAGGGTGATTGTTATGATTAGACATTTAAATAGTTTTATGGGTGGGGGTTTAGAATTTGCAGGACTAATATTACTGCTTTTTTGCGTCTGAGTCTTTGCCAGTTTTTAATCTTTCCCTATTTGAACAGAACTCTCAATGCTTAGTCTATCTCTGTTTCTCTTTTTTTTTTCCTGGTCCTTTTCTCTTTCTGGAATTTTTATTTTGTCTTTTTCTTTATTTTTATCAACTCTCTTCGCACTTAAAGCCCCCCAAGGGTGATTGGGGAATAGAAGTATGGTCACCATTGGTCTTCCTCCGACCGGCAGTAAAACCCTTGCTAAAGTGGGGCGTCCGTTTGGTTGTGTGGGATGTACAAATTTGCAGCCACGTCCGGTCAGAATGGGGACGTTAAATCCGATGCCTCGTGTAAAGAGAGTGCCACGCTCTTGCACGTTAAGAACCCTTGCAACAACTCTTTGAGGGGTCCGTAGGTGACCTGTTGTAAGGCTAAATTTCTGTCCCTATCCAATATACCCTCATTTCCCGTGGCAGTCTAAATTTCTTCGACCTTAATCCAGGAAGCCCTATTACAGAACCTACCTATTGTATTTATTGTTAACTTGTTCTCGTCCTGAATATGCATGAAATATTTGCCACTGGAGGTTAAGCAACCAACAATAAATCAATCAATCGCACTTAAAGATTTGCGTTTTGGTAGGGGAGTTTTATCACCTGCTATGTCGCAACCCTCTTTTACAGCATCAGAAAATGGTTTGTTCGATGACGACATACGGGCTACAATCTCATCACCTGACTTTGCATGTGTCTCGCCCTTGCTAGCTTTTAAAGACGGTGTGCTCTTTGTTTTATCCTTATCAAAACCTTGTGTTTTATCTTGACCCTCTGAAGGCACATCTGTTTTAGTAGATTTCCCCGAAATTGGCGCCTTTTCACTTAATGTGAAACCATTTCCAAATTTAGCAAAAGAATTTAGAACATTAGGATTTTGTTGATACACTGAATCGGAAATTTTGTCTTCCACTGACACCGACATGGTTGTAACATTGAATAATAATTTGAACTGAAAGTTGATAACTTAATATCCCATTTTATAATATATCTAAGATTGTTCTGATACTGAGATCAAAGACTTCATTTAATTAATCATCTTAATTCTTTTAAATGAAATGTAATGTTTGAGATTAAAGGTTGTAATTTATTTAATTATATATATTCTTTGCCTAATTAATCTAATCACCACAAAAAATATATTCCAATTGCAAACAGTTCCTTGCTTAATTAAATAACAAAGAACTATTTAAATAACAGAAACAACAAGCTGCGACAGTCAAATTATTATTTCATCTACCTCTTTGAATAAATGATCATTAAGATGATAATACTGGACTATTCAAATTTCGGTCACATGAGGGGAATACTCAACTTTTATCTTTTCCCGGCATGAATATAAAATTCACAAACTTAATTTTAATACGAAAATTGCACAGATAGACTTTATAAATGCCAACTGTTCATTTTGATCCATTTAGGTAATTATCACTTTGTAATTTAAGAGAAATAAGAATTATTTTATCGGTAAGTCTATACAAAATATCGTAAATAGATCGTAGCTTACCATGTGTACGTTCATAACGTTGTCAACCAAGCGATAAAACCGGATATTTCGACAACTCGAACCGGAATATTTACAGTTAAACATTATTTATTGTATATATTGCGTCGTCGAGTTTTGTTTTCATTTTCATCATTGAAGAGAGAATAAGTATTGAAGGTTCTACATCGAAGTGGTGCATTTGTAACACTATGCAGTGCTTATACAATAACATTAATATTCAATATAATGTTTATATACAAATGGACAGTAAAGTTATTATATGTATTATAGGTTAACTTGCAGATTTATAATTGTTACAACGTGACTTAGTACATACATGTTTTGGCTTTAAAGAAAACCTATACTTTTGGCAGGTGGTCAGTTAATTCACATTTATTGCTTTATATTAAATGAACTTCAATGCTCAGCTATGGGTGGTCCGTTAAGTCATGTCTATAGAAGTATTTAAAGGCTTAAGCTATTGAAGTAAAAGTAATGTCCACCGTTTATAACTTTTGTTATCGTGTAGTGGTCAGTTAAGTCACGTTTGTAGAAGTATTAAAAGGCTTAAGCTTTTGAAGAAAAAGTAATGTCCACTGTTAATAACTTTTTTTTTAATATATCGCTTTCGGCCTTCTAAAAGTTAGTACCTGTCGAAAGTAGAAACAAACAACATTCTTAATAAATTTAAGTCACGTTTGTAGAAGTATAAAAGGACTGTCTTTTTCAGACAGTCCAGATTGTAACTTGATCAGTTAATAAAGAAACGTTTGAACCAGTTCAGCCATCGTTTGCTTTTAAACCTGTGCCTTGACTTATTTGTTGGTTTGCTGTCGAACTTGACTTTTCGAGAGTCTAACACCTGGGAATTGGTGCCGTGACCAGGATAACCCTTTTATTCGTAATCAGGTAAGCGTTTTCTGTTCTATTGCTACTTTCTCATACTGGCTGAACAAGATTTAGGACTAGCGTTTAACAACCTAGCTTTCCAACTGGAAGGGTTATCAAACAAATTAGGGGCACAGGGGGTTAATCAAATTATACCAAAATTTTCGGGGGATGCTACAAAGTTTAGAACATGGATTAAACAAATTGAAAAATATATTGTTTTGGCAGGGTTGGGTAGAAATGAAGCGAAAATGGTAGCATATCAAACTAGTGACCCGCCGGTTAGTGATTTCATCCATAGGTGGTTAGAACAAAATGACGGGGACGAAACTGTGGGATGGAATGAGTTAAAAGCTCAATTAGTTGTAAGATTTTAAGAAGTGTCGGATCCACAACATGCTTTCGACCTTTAAGCAAAATTAAACAAAACCTGGTGAAAATGTTCCCATCTTCGCGGAAAGACTGTATAACCTCGCGGAAGAAGTTTTAAGGATCAGAATGTAAATTTACCTATAATTCAGAAACAATTGGTAAACTTTTTCATAAATGGCCTTTCTTTAGACTACTTGAAAATGAAAATCATGAGGTCAAACTCAGACACCTTTCAAGGCGCTGTTGCGGTAGCGATGACCGAACAAAATCTAAGAAAAAGGTTTGAATTGAGAAGGGAACCCAAGAAAGATCAAGTAATAGACATTTTGAAGGACAGGGTGCGGGTGAAGAAGCTATGGAAGTAGATCATTATATTGATTGATTGTTGGTTGCTTAACGTCCAGTGGCAAATATTTCATGCATATTCAGGACTAGAACAAGTTAACAATAAATACAATAGGTAGGTTCTGTAACAGGGCGTCAGGGATTAAGGTCGGAGAAATTGAGACTGCCACGGAAATGAGGGTATATTGGTAGGGACAGAAATTTAGCCTTGCAACAGGTCACCACACAGAACCCCACACCTCGGACCCCCCCTCAAAAAAATTTTTTGACCCCTAAAATACCTTCATTTGAAGCAAAAGGCCACTTTATTTTACTAAAAATCAAAAACACCCAAAAACAGCAAAAAACTTTACTCCCAAAATATTTTTTTACTTTTTGTGAAAAACCTTAAAATACCCAAAAAACTTCAAAAATTCCAAAAACAAAAATAAAAAGGCCGGGAGAACAGGCAGAGAAAGAATTCTGTGTGGAAAAAAAATTTCCCCAGTGCGCCCCAACCTCCAGAAATGGTAAAATGTAAATTGTGATTTTAATTAATTTTATCAATATAGTCTAGTAATAAAACGGATCAATACGACTACAACTTAAATTGCTTTTTACATTTGTGAAGTGCCATTTAATAGGACATGACTTTTAAATCTATTTTTAGTCTATTTAAATCGATTATTGGAAATATTTACATGGTTGTCAAGAGTATGTTTACATGTTGCCTAGACGACGTTGTCATCACATGTAAACATATAGCAGACTGGTGCGGTCTTTCGTTTCAAATTAACAGTGGTGAGAAGACGTGTTTTATTAATGTCGCAAGAAAGTTGTTCTACTTTAGAACTTCAAAATGAAATAGATGACTGTTTATCCTCTTCATCTAAATTGCTGGAATATTCAAGAAATGCAGAGACATTAATTTTACCTTCAAATCAGTGTATTCCAGGGATGTGGTCAACGGAACAATCTGTTATTATTACTGAACATTCGAACTATTATGAACAAATGACATTAGTGATAAAGCAAATTAAAGAAAGCGGACCTGATGCACCTAAACCTTCTTCACCAAAACGACCAAAGTCAAAATTGGATTCATTATTCACGCAAGCAAAAAAGAGAAAAACATTTAACCCCCAGGAACTCCATGATTATCTTCGTTCCAAATGTGTGGATCATTGTGGAATAGATAAACAGTTTCTCGTTGAGGACGTGTGGAATATACAAGGAATTTTATCAACAGAACAACTCCTAAATATATTGCGACGTGCAGCGAGACAAGTGAAGAGGTGTGAGGCGCAAATGCTTTTGTTATATATTAAGTTCGGTGCCTTTTTGGTGCGTGTCAAAGCTTGGCACGAGGATAAATACGATAAAAATGAAATCAAAGAATCATGGCGTGATTGGTTAAAACAAACATAGATTTTTCCGATAGACATGCAAGAAGGTTACGGAATCTCTAGGGTTCTTGAAGGTTATCCCCGGTTCGGTTTGGTTGGATTGCCAGTTTCTTATTTCACCGCTGGTAAATTAAAGGATATTACAGAAATGCTTTCCAATCCAGAATATGCTGAATACTGGAGACAACCACTGCCCGCGACAACCAACGAAACGCCCCAATCACAATAAGACAGCTATTGCTCAACGGACATGCATGTCCGCCGAACAAAAGGTATTGATGGAATATTGATCGGACTGTTGCTAGATCTGTTGCATAGTAACAAGTGTAAACATTTAGCGGACATGCATGTCCGCCGAACAAAAGGTAACTTTTTCACGGTTGTAAGAGATTTGTTTCTTTTGACTAGTAACCGAGTTAACAACCAACACATACTAGTTGTTTTAGATACATTATTGTGTGTAAATGTTGTATTGTTTTTCTAGATATTAATGTCAAATGAAAATAAAGATCTAAAACTTTAATTAGTATTCAATTAATGTTAATAATTTTAGTATGTTGTATAGATAGTAAGCATGAAAGTGAATCAGAACATATTATAAATTTAGATTTGTCTGAAGTAGCAATAAATTTTAAAGCTAAAATTATTGCCTTTGCTTCAGCAGTAAATATGGATGCGGCAGATGACAAACGGAGAGTCGCAGCTCTGTCTCCAAAGACAGCAGCAGATGCAACTCGGTTACCAACCTTCGATCCATCTGTATAAACAGTTGAAAAATCTGAATAATTTGACTTAATTTCAGCAAAATGTTGTTGAATTATAAGAGGGTTTGTTTCGTTTTTGTTTTAATTTACGGAGGTCAAATATCAAATAACCTGGTGAAAATGTTCCCATCTTCGCGGAAAGACTGTATAACCTCGCGGAAGAAGTTTTTAAGGATCAGAATATAAATTTACCTATAATTCAGAAACAATTGGTAAACTTTTTCATAAATGGCCTTTCTTTAGACTACTTGAAAATGAAAATCATGAGGCCAAACTCAGACACCTTTCAAGGCGCTGTTGCGGTAGCGATGACCGAACAAAATCTAAGAAAAAGGTTTAAATTGAGAAGGGGAACCCCAGAAAGATCAAGTAATAGACATTTTGAAGGACAGGGTGCGGGTGAAGAAGCTATGGAAGTAGACCATTATATTGATTGATTGTTGGTTGCTTAACGTCCAGTGGCAAATATTTCATGCATATTCAGGACGAGAACAAGTTAACAATAAATACAATAGATAGGTTCTGTAATAGGGGCGTCAAGGATTGAGGTCGGAGAAATTTAGACTGCCACGGGAAATGAGGGTATATTGGATAGGGACAGAAATTTAGCCTTGCAACAGGTCACCTACGTCCCATCAAAGAGTTGTTGCAAGGGTTCTTAACGTGCAAAGAGCGTGGCACTCTCTCTACACGAGACATCGGATTGAACGTCCCCATTCTGACCGGACGTGGCTGCAAATTTGTACATCCCGCACAGCCAAACGGACGCCCCACTTTAGCAAGGGTTTTACTGCCGGTCGGAGGAAGACCAATGGTGACCATACTTCTATTCCCCAATCACCCTTGGGGGCTAGACCATTATATGAATGCTAAACGAGGTTTTAACTGTAATAAAATAGGACATAGATCTAGGGATTGTAGGGCAAGAAAACAAGTAAATGCTTTTTACCAAACTCCAAAATTTAATAAAGAAATAGAACGCTGGAAATGTGGAAGAAAGGGTCACATTAAAAGATTGTGTAGGGTTAGGACTTTTGAGCAACAAGAAAATAGATTTCAGGGAAACTAAGAAACTCTCTTTGTTGAGAAGCCGACAAAGAGAGAGAAACAAAACCAGAAACAAATGAAATTTTTACTATCAATTTGGCAGGAAATCCAAACAGTTGTATATTAAATGAAAAAAATAGAAAACTAAGGGCACTTGTTGATTCTGGAGCACAATGTAGTTTGTTACATTACAAAATTTATAAAACTTTAAAAAAAATTATCTAAAAAGAAAGTTAATCTTCAATCCGTAAACGGAAACTCACTTAATTGTTTAGGAAGTATTGAGATGAGAGTAGGAGATGTTTATGCAAATTAAGAGAAAGATATTCATATATCAAGCATTTTAAGACTTTCTATAGAAACGGTATTTAAACCTCAAACTTCAAACATATGCTTTGTTAAGATAAAGAAAAATTTTCAACTTTCTGAGTCGAAATTATACGAAACTTCTGCAGTTACAGAAGGTAGTTTTGTGAAGAGCCAGGTTTATTAATTGAAATTCCGTTGTTAAAATTAGTCATTTCAATAGAATTCCAATTCACGTTGTGAATAGTACAAACAAAACATCCAAATTTAAAAGCTTGATTGCTAAACGTCCAGTGGCAAATAGTTCATGCATATTCAGGACGAGAACAAATTAACAATACATACAATAGGTAGGTTCTGTAAAGAGGCGTCCGGGATTAAGGTCGGAGAAATTTAGACTGCCACGGAAATGAGGATATATTGGATAGGGACATAAATTTAGCCTTGCAACAGGCCACCTACGGACCCCTCAAAGAGTTATTGCAGGGTTCTTAACGTGCAAAGAGCGTGGCACTCTTCACACGAGGCATCGGATTTAACGTCCCCATTCTGACCGGACGTGGCTGCAAATTTGTAAATCCCGCACAGCCAAACGGACGCCCCACTTTGGCGAGGGTTTTACTGCCGGTCGGAGGAAGACCAATGGTGACCATACTTCTATTCCCCAGTCACCCTTGGGGGTTACAAATGTATGTGGACAATTTTGACCACTCTCTAATGGTACAATGAAATGACCATGAACTCTTCGTGACATTGATCTGAGGACAATACTTTTATGTGTCTATTCAGTTTTATATAGTAGACGACAGTTGTGTAATTATTGGACAACATGGAACAATTTAATAACTGTTTACTTCAGTTGAATTCCGGATAACAATACCGTGTGAAACTAACTAGAAGGATGAACCCTTAAATGTGACTTTTAATGGAGAAGCAGTATTGACTATTTAAGTTATATTTAGCGACTTTTAGTGAAATATTGAACTATATTTCCAGTACATTGGGAGGAATGTAACACTATGCAGTGCTTATACAATAACTTTAATATTCAATATAATGTTTATATACAAATGGACAGTAAAGTTATTATATGTATTATAGGTTAACTTGCAGATTTATAATTGTTACAACGTAACTTAGTACATACATGTTTTGGCTTTAAAGAAAACCTATACTTTTGGCAGGTGGTCAGTTAATTCACATTTATTGCTTTATATTAAATGAACTTCAATGCTCAGCTATGGGTGGTCCGTAATGTAATGTAATGTAATGTAATGTCCACCGTTTATAACTTTTGTTATCGTGTAGTGGTCAGGTAAGTCACGTTTGTAGAAGTATTAAAAGGCTTAAGCTTTTGAAGGAAAAGTAATGTCCACTGTTTATAACTTTTTTTTTAATATATTGCTTTCGGCCTTCTAAAAGTTAGTACCTGTCGAAAGTAGAAACAAACAACATTCTTTCTAAATTTAAGTCACGTTTGTAGAAGTATAAAAGGACTGTCTTTTTCAGACAGTCCAGATTGTAACTTGATCAGTTATTAAAGAAACGTTTGTACCAGTTCAGCCATTGGTTGTTTTTATACCTGTGCCTTGACTTATTTGTTGGTTTGCTGTCGAACTTGACTTTTCGAGAGTCTAACACATTTTCAGAAAAAAATGTACCGAAAGCAGAAATAGACTTTTTTTGTCAGGTAATTATCGTCTTTACAATCATCATCACTGCACTCGTGAATACAACTCGACAAAGTGGAACTTTGGATAAGTCTATTAAACGGATGTATTGTAATAGAAAAATGCAGTTTATTTGATTTCATATAGTTTACTACTTAATACATGTAAAATCTACTGTGAAAAATATTTTATAGACAATTATTGTTTAACTGCTATATACTTTAAAAGCCAAACTTTCATGTTTAATTTGTGAGTGTGGAAACAGCAAATAAGTTTTAAGTTCAAGTAAACTTTACGTTGGTCAAATTGACTTTCTGACAGTACAAATATTACTTAATTCTTGCTTGATAAAGGTGAACAAATCGTGTCATAAACTATGCACAATGGTCAAAATGGTCAACTATATTTAGGCATTCTTACTTAATTGGGTTAGAAATAACAGATTAAGAATAATAGATAAGGCTCACTATGACACGCAGAAGTTAGTATATAAAGCAATCAAGCCGCTATAACATTAATAGCGAGTTTCTTGATATTTTAGGTGAGTCTCTTGGTTCTGAAAATAATTTGAAATTATTTTTCTTTTAATTTTACTTTGGAAAAATAAAACAAGTTTATAAATAACTAATATTTTAATTTAAAAGGTTTAATTTAATAGTAATTATTATTGTTATTATATTGTATTTAATTTGAATTGTTTGTAGTATTTTATTATTGTTTTCAATTTATTTTAATTTTAAAATTTGTACTGTGAAATTAGATTATAATTATTATGATGTTTTACGTATTAAATTAATAGCGAGTTTCTTGATATTTTAGTTTGGTTTTCTTTTCCGTTGTTGTTTCCGGCCTCCTACCGTGAGCCTCCCCTAGATTGTGCCAAAAGGGCATTACAATTGTCGGGTTTTACATACCATAATATATACACAAAATACAACACAATAGAATGGCGGAGGAACCATGTCTAACAACGGGAAAAAACCACTAACACCAGGAAAGACACCATCTAACTACCATCAGGAAATCCAGTCCAAAATTGAGTCGGCATTCGACAACCTAGACATTTTTGCTAACAAATCAGACAACGTTGTCACCTTCAAGAACGCTCATCCACCATCGTATCCAGTTGTTGATTATGATAACGACACCACCATACCTTAAGTGGACGACCAGCCTTTCTTTCAATCCACGCCTATTCATTCAAACACCAATCATTTCCTTTCTTCGTGGACAGGACAACCCACCCTTCCAACCAGTATCACCCCTTTGAGACCGTCCATCATACATAGGCCATCCATTCCATCCACGTTTTCTGAAAGACCAGCACCTGTTACAAATCAACTAAAGACTCCACAACATTTTTCATCCTTATATCCAAAATTACCAACAACTACATCAGCAGCTACTAACAACACTACGGCAACCAACATTTCTACTGTAACAACTCCTTCAACAGTAATTACATCAACAACCACAGCAGGAGCAGCGGCCACAAATGTATTAACTACTTCAAATTTATCAGGTAGGACAGTACAACCTCCTACAAACATTTTTAATATGTCATCAATTTTGAAAATTGAAAAATTTAAAGGTGACAACACTCAATAACATTGTAATCATTATGATGTTTTCTTTAATAAAGTAATAGCGAGTTTCTCGATATTCTAGTTTGGTTTTCTTTCCTGTTGTTGTTCCAGGCCTCCTACCGTGAGCCTCTCCTATCTTGTGCCACTGTGCATTACGAGACACCACAACGACAACACAATAAAATGCTTGAGCACCATGTTTAGCAACGGGAAGAAACCACTAAGCCAGGAAAACACCGTAAAATTACAACAGACTGGAGATTCAATTCAAAATCGACACCGCGTTTGAAAGCTTAGACATCTTTTAAACCAACCAGACGGCGTTGTCAAGAAAGATCATCCAGTGGTCGATTGTGACAACGACACAACAATTCCATACGTGGACGACCAGCATTCTTTCAGTCGTCGCCTATTCATCCAAAGACAAATCATTTTCTTTCATCGTGGACAGGACAGCTTACTCTTCCGACGAGCATCGCCCCTTGCGACCGTCCATCATACGTAAGCCATCAATTCCTTCTTCATTTTCCACATAAACAGCACTTGTTGCAAATTGTTGGCTACAGACTCCACAACATTTTGCCGCAATATATCCAAAATTGCCAACAACTGCACCAGCAGCTACTTCAACTATCTACACTACTGCAACAAGCAGTTCTTAATAAATCGAATAATTGAAAATATTCGTTTAACTTTATAGTTGTTTGTAACTGTTTTGTACTCTTTTTGTTTTTATTTATTTTTATTAAAAAGTTTGAATTTTGAAACTTATAGGTGTCAGTCGATCCCGGTCTGCCTCTACATCGGCAACAACGCCCGGCCTGCCTTTACATCGACAGCAATACCATGCTCCATCAATGTCATTGTTCTCATTTAACCCCCCATCATGTAAAACCCAAGTACCTCACACAGTCATTCTTCTGTTGAGAGTATGGGTCCAGAAGGAACAACTAACCCTGCTGACCAACATACTACATAACATCTACAATACGTATATCAACGTCCATTATTTGATACAATCGATGATGGTTTATTCTTTTACACAATAAATAGTGGACGACCTTTAAAAGCTGACACAAATCATCGATCTAAGACATTACAGCGCCATGCGTGTTTCGACAACTCGAACCGGAATATTTACAGTTAAACATTATTTATTGTATATATTGCGTCGTAGAGTTTTGTTTTCATTTTGGCTGTTGGTTGCATTACGTCCAGTGGCAAATATTTCATGCATGTTCAGGACGAGAAATTAACAATAAATACAATAGGTAGGTCCTGTAAAACAGGCCGTCCGGGATATAGGTCAGGAAATTTAGACTGCCACTGAAAATGAGGAAAAATTGGATAGGGACAAAATTTTGACTTGCAACAGGTCACCTACGGACCCTCCAAGAGTTGTTGCAGGGTTCTTAACGTGCAGACAGCGTGGCACTATCTCTACACGAGGCTTTTTGTCACAAATTTGTGAATTTATGTCCAGTGATTATCTGGTCATTCACCCAAAATAACTTTGTCGTTCTTGATACGAAGTGTTCGTTTTACCGATTAAACAAGTTTGTTCACTGTAAAACATGAAAACTATGAAATTTCAATTAAAATAAAGCCTTTTCGTTAATCCCCATTTCATTCAGAATACATGAAGGAGCTATCATATTTAAATCTGCCTGGACTGATGAACTGAGCAAAACCGGTATTTCTCTTATTAAGAGGGCACCTGAGGGTGAATCGGTACAATTATTTATAATGAGGATTTATCTGCAAGCGCTGTTCGAATTTCTATTTCTTTCAGTTTGTAGACACCATAAGTGAAGAAACTTGACAGAATGTAGGTGTAATCTTCGCATTTCTACGCTTTGATTTCTTCTTGTTATCATGTCAACAGGTGTGTTCCAGGTAATCAATTAGCTACGTCATATACAGGTGAACAAAAATAATTTTGTCGTTTATGGTTCTTTTTAAATTCTTATTTAGGACTACACTTTTGAGATTGATTATACAGTATGCCCTTTCGTTTAAAGATATTCTGCATTCATAGAACTTACATTAAAGAACGTTGTCTTTAAAAGAAATGAAAAATATTAATCCACCTTTGACCGATCAATTCAGCAACACAGGTCATACTCGATTAAAGAGGCCCTCAATTCAGCAACACAGGTCATACTCGATTAAAGAGGCCCTCAATTCAGCAACACAGGTCATACTCGATTAAAGAGGCCCTCCGAGGATGATGTTACAATTACTGAAAATTAGGATTAAACTGCCAGCACTGCAAGGTCCTGCATTGTATTCAATTGCAGTATTAAGACAAGATTAATGAAGAGCCTCTGCAGAATATAAGTATGATTCCCGCTTTTAAAGACCCGACTTCCTAATGCTATCATGTCATCTTGTTAAGATTGGTCCCAGGTAACTAGATAAGCTACGTAACATAATGTAACCGAAAATAACTTTGTCGTTTGTAGTTTTATTGTTTAAATTCTTCATGTCATGCCTGTACAGTGATATCATACTATACTATGATGCCCTTTAATTTGAAGATATTCGGCAATCATAAACACCCTTATTAATTCCTCTTATCTGAATTTAAAATAAGTCTCATGAGTTTCAGAAAAAAAAAGAAATATATTAGTACCAAATGGTAACATCACTGAAACGACAAAATTTTATACCTGATAAACAACGTCAAAGAGAGAAAAATAACTTTGACATTGTTAGTACAGATAAAATGAAAATAACCCGTTACATATGTCATGCCTACTTTTTCTTACATTTACTACCCACATTCAACTTTCTGAATAAACTGGTTAAATGCCTAAGCGCTTTTCCGAATAAAATTTCACCAGGAACGCTCCCAGCCAAATATTTGAAAGCGAAGGGTATATAAAATCGAAATATTTTAAGGAGTTGTAATTGCCAACACATAATATAAGCAATATATTTCCCCGGGAAACAACGTGATTTTATGTTTCCCCGAGAAACAACAGTTTAAAATAGTTCATGATATTCGTCCTCCTGACTCTCTAACGTGGAGATAAAAATCTACTTTCATTTTTAAAACAGGAACAAGAATCAAACAATATTGAAGTGAAGTAAGAAAAAACATTTTATAAGTAACGTTAAGAGTAATGCTTGTTGGGAAGGGGAGAACACAAAAAGAGTGTCCTTAAGGATGTACTTAGGTGAATTTTTTTTTTATTAAAATCAACACTTCAAAATGGATACAATAAATCAGAAGAGCATTATTTAAAGAACAAAATAAGATAAAAATATTTATAGGTAATGGAACTCCTTTTCGAGATATTTGATTGTAACAGGAGGGTTCGGCAGCTATATGTTGCCGTACCCCGATGTATACGAAGGGATCTGAATTTACCAACCAAAACACAATAAGTCCAAATCTATTAAGTCCTTTAGGTCAACTGACGACAGACCTCAAACAACCTAGTTAACTTACGGACGAAATCAAGTGGTGTTCCCAGATAGCAATTCTATATTTCGGTAATTCAGTCAGTTCGTTCCGCTGGGATCTGAGCTAGTATTATACTGGCAATAAGACTCAAGAATTTGTAAAGTTCTTATACTTTATATAAAACAAAACATCGTTATTTCAACAAGTACAAAATAGTAGTTCAACAATTGTAAAAGTTTATCAAAAGTCTGTCAAAAGTTTATCAAAAATACTGATCAAATAATATCAACACAAGTGTAAAAAGCTTCAGGATATGGCTATAAACTATGGGTAGTACTGGCAAGGTAAAAATAGGACCGTCATATTAAACGAGAAGAAGACGCTGTGGTAACAAACTTGTAACTTAAACTAATTGGTTTATTTTACATTTTAAAGATAACTTTATTAAAACAAAAGGCAAAATTTAAATTCAAAAGTGAAGTGGAAAGTTTACACTAAGTTACTCTATCAAAACTCTTAACTTGAAAAGCAACTTTGTATACACAAAGATTTCCAAGTTAAATTAAAACGAGTTCGAAATTCATACGAATTTCATGGTCTAAACATAAGTATAATAACTTTATTCGACAATGTATAATTTACACACCTAGAATTATAACTATACCAAACTAATCGTACTTTAAGGTACCATTTTACTTTAAAATTTAAAACTTATCTTAAATAATACTTTTAAATGTCTTTTGAAAGAATTTGACAAGTTGTTTACAGTTTTATCTAGTATTTAGACCGAAATAAGTAATGAAAAGAGATGTAAATAAAATATTATCCATCTTACCTTCAGGTATACGAAAGGGAGATAATGACAGTATTTTAAAAGATATTTATTAAGCCATAACCGCCACACTCCTCCCCACTCAGAACAAATTAGAATTTTGAGATAATTTTGTTCTAAAAGAAATAAAACAAATAAACAAAAGAAATAAAATAAATAAACAACATAAATATCAACAGCATGTAAATAAATCACAAAATAACAATTAATGCATATCATAAAACACCCAATTTCCTTAACAATGTGCACCCCCCTTCCTCAATAATGTTCTATTGTTCCTAAACTCAATTTCACCATCTTGTAACCACGTTAGCACAGTTATTGTTAAAATCTATGTCGAAATACTGTCCTCTCGACACTGCTAAGCTGTTATTTGGTTGTACGTTGAAATTTACGGGATGATCAATTACATACTGCTGGCGTGCCTTTCTAGCTGCTTTTCTTGCAGTAATTTTGACTCGGATAAATTTCCTGAAAGTTACATCCCCGGTTGCTTTGTAAAACATATTAGGCTCTACATGACTGGATAGAGTGTTGTTCTTGTCTAGCTGTTTATGGCATATCTTTTGATGTTTGAGAATTCTTGAATTCTCTGTAGATTGTATCGTACATCCTACCATGCTACAGTCATAGATTGCAATAGACTTTTCGTGGAATTTCTTCCAGTGCTTGACATAATTGTCATGTTTTAGGAAGTGAGGAGATTTACATCCCTCTATGTCACAGGGCATGCCCTGTGAAGGCCATAAATCATGTGTTGTAACAGAATTAGCCATATTTCTGTAAAAAAAAATAATAAATATAATTTCCTAATTTAATAATATAATAAGATTCAGTGATCATGTTTAAACTTTTTAAACTTTCTTCCTAGGTAAAATATTACCTGGATTTATATAATTATTGTTTGTAGTAAATTTGGATTTAGCATCCACTAACATTAGTGCTGCTGTTTCATTACACAATTTGTGATAAGTTTTTAAGTGCCTAAGCAAATCATTTTTCCTTATAAATGATCTTTTACATTTTCCACAGAACGTTATTGTGATTGTGTCTGTGTGGATTTTTTTCCAATGTTTTATGTAGCTGTTGTATGTTAAATATTTATGCGTAGAGCATCCATCAATCTCGCATGTCATGCCTTCTACTGGAAATGGTAGTCTTAAAACATCATTTAATGCTAATGTCTCACGATCATCTACCTCTTTTTGTAATTCTGCCATTATAAACTGAAATTTACAGAGAGAACAAAAATTAAAATGTTGTCTCTTCCTTTTTTTTTTTATTTTGTGTAATACATGTATTTACTTATACAACACGAATAAATATAATAACCGGTACTTCATTCCCAAGTATTATGTTGTCTTGTTTTATCAACCGCATAAAAGAAAAATGTGGCACATAACTTAATACACCGATAAATTACTAGATCAAACACCCCTACTTAATATTCGGAAGTTTTGATTTTTATTTAAATTATAGTAACCTATACCAGAAATTAGAATAGGAGCCCTACTAAACTTCGGAAAACCTATTTAATACATGATGAATCTAATTCCTACACCTATATTGCGCACTATTGGGCTTATATCTCATTTCTCATTTTCACATTTATGTACCATACAAAATCTCTTCAGTAAATACATGAATTATCAACTTTTACAATCTCCATTTCGGAAATATTAACAAAAACATCCCTACTTGAAGGTACTGTAAATGTATAGCATTCTGAAAATATCAGTTTATTTAGATGTGAGAAAAAAAAATGTCCACTTTAATACAGCTGACCCGGGTTATTTTAACTTTCACTAAAAATGTTTAGCACATAACTTAACATGCCTACAAAACACCTCTCGTTTTATTTTAGCTAGTTATTTATAAAATTAAAGTATATTAAATGTCAGTACTAAATTTATTCCTGCATCTAATGACTTTTACTAGACTATAAATTATTTCTACCTATCTTTATTCCATGTGAACAACTTGAAATTAACCACATCATGAAAAGGATAGGAAGGGGCATTGCTTTCAAATACTGTTACACATATCTTATTTATCAATGACAATTCTCATAAAATAATATAACCCCCAAGGGTGACTGGGGAATAGAAGTATGGTCACCATTGGTCTTCCTCCGACCGGCAGTAAAACCCTTGCTAAAGTGGGGCGTCCGTTTGGCTGTGCGGGATGTACAAATTTGCAGCCACGTCCGGTCAGAATGGGGACGTTAAATCCGATGCCTCGTGTAAAGAGAGTGCCACGCTCTTTGCACGTTAAGAACCCTTGCAACAACTCTTTGAGGGGTCCGTAGGTGACCTGTTGCAAGGCTAAATTTCTGTCCCTATCCAATATACCCTCATTTCCCGTGGCAGTCTTCTTAATACTATTATTATATAATCGCAACTTTAAGCTGTGTCCATCCAACGTCATCCATTGTGGGTGTAGTGCATAGCAATGGTCTGTCCCTTGGTTGGTTAGATGTAAAATCTTGTGTTGGATTTTGCTTGTTGGTAGAATCTGGAGCTATAGAGGAATCCAGTGGTATGGTAAACTCCTGTGTTTGTTTTTGCTCGGTGGTAGAATCTGGAATCAAGGAGGAATCTGGCGGTATGGTAATCTCCTGTGATGGTTTTTGTTTGGTGGTGGAATCTGGAGTCATGGAGGAATCTGACGACACAGTAAACTCCCTTGTTGATTTTTGTTTCATGGTAGATTCTGGAGATGTGGTAACCTCTAATTGCTGAGTTGGAGACATTGACACAGTGGAAATTTCATACTGTAAAAGGAAATAAAACTTATAAATGATATGATCTTATGGATTATGTATGTTTCACATGCGAATCAAATGAAAGGCATTTTTTGTTTCTATGAACAACGGTTACCATGGCAACCAGGCAAGAAGTAGTAAAATTCTAATTTTATGTGTACTAAGTGTGGCACATGTTGTCATATCTTTTGTTAAACCTAAACACATTAATATAGTTTCACATGAGAATCAAATTAGAGCTGTTGTTTTGTTTCTATGAACAATGGTTACCATGGCAACCAGGCAAGAAGTAGGAAGTTCAGATCATGTAGAAAAAGATCACCATATATTTTTTTTTGAATTATTGATTCATAAGTACGAGTCGAGCAAGTAAACGGATTAAAAAAATTCAAGACTTTTTTCCCCTGTCATAAATTAACATTTTTTGTTTGATGAGGCATACATATTACTTGCCACTGTAACATTTATACCAAAACTGACCGTAAAACAGGAATATATATAAAAAATTGAATTTTCCTCCTTTGGGCCTTTCTACTGTGAATAATAATGTAAATTTTCAAACCTCACTGATAATTTTCAAAGACTTGCCGACATATAGTTTTCAAATAGAAAAATAATAAAAAATAGGAAAAAAACTATATATCATCAAAACTCTGATTTGAAGCAACATTACAAGTTATAACATATATATAATACAGTTTACTCCTCTGGTACTGTCAAAAACTGAATGATAGCTCCAGCATATTTAGCGCTCACATGATTCTCTGTCAAAATAGCTTTTACTCCATTCCCATCTCTAGCATTTGCAATGTTTAGATGACACAAATGGACTCCACTTCTTGCCAGTTTTGAACTTATCAATGTTTTTATAATTTTCATATCAATTGGAGGTTAAAATGATATCTTTGCATTCCACTACGCTGCTTTTTCTTCATTCTCAATTGAATATAACTTTATGTTATTATCTTTGAACAATTCTTTTACTTGTCGATTATAAAATTCAGATCCTTTATCCGACCAAATATACATTGGCTTTCTTTCTTTAAATAATGTTTTAAATGCTTCACTTACCGTTACTCCTGTTTTACAACTCTATGATGTAATTCCTCTGCTAATTTATTTGTTAGATTTATTTTAGACATTTTAAGTAATTAAAATATTTTTTTTTTAAATGATGGAAGGAAAAGTTTGTACAAGATGTAAAGAATACAAATTATTGAGTGATTATTACAAACAAATAGACAAACCTATGGGAGTTAAATGTTCATGCAAACAATGTAACAAATCTGCAAAACAAAAACATTATCAAAACAACAAAGAAAAATATAAAAAGCTTATGAAAAATTTATTTCTAGAAATCTAAATTATCAAAGTGAATATTATTGGGAAAATGTAAAATTTAAATATAATTCAATTTTATTCTTTAAAAATGGGACCTAAAAGACATTCGAAGATATTATCAGTGAAACTACTATTGATGATATAGAAGAACCTGATGCAACTAAATATATAAACTTGTTAAAAGACAAAATAGTCATAGATCAATTTCCTTTGAAAATAAAAATCATAATAACAAGTGAATTCAAAACCCTATTGCATTTGATAGAATAGAAAGTCATTACTCTAATCCTGCTAAAGTTGTCCTAACACAAAATAATTTATCTAAATTTTATGATGATCTAATAGATAAATTTAAAGCTTGGGTTGATCAATTTCAAGAAAGAGGATCTGGGTTTGATTTTAATGGTATTAAAAGTGTACAAGTAAAACTATATAAATATGAATATCAAAGAGCTTCGTCTTATATTCCCTTCAATTTAAATCAAAAATATTATCAACGTACAAAATAAAAATGATAACAAATGTTTTCTTTGGTCAATATTAGCATATTTATATCCTGTTGTTAAAACAAACAAAGAGTAACAAATTATAAAGAATATGAAGATGAAATTAGTATGAGAGGAATTGAATATCCAGTAGCAAAGAAGATATTCCAAAAGTAGAAAAACAAAACAATTTGATCATAAATGTATTTGCCTTAAAGGATCAAACAAACAAACAGACTTTGGATCCAATTTATGTTTCAAATAAAGAAAGTGAAAATGTTATGTTGTTGATCTTTTGTACATCGAAAATAATGGAAATGCTCATTATTGTTTAATAAAAGATTTAGATAGTTTTATGTGCGACAATAATGGACATAAACAATTTACATGTAGAAATTGTATACAAGGATTTCAAAGAGAAGAAACACTCGAAAACACAAAAAAATATGTTATGATTACGAACCTTGTAGAACCATAATGCCAGAACCAGGAAAAATATTCTTGAATTTAATAATCATCATTTTAAAAATAGATTACCTTTTGTTATCTATTGTGATTTTGAAGCATGTAATATACCTATGCAATCATGTACTCCAGATCCTGACAAATCTTATACAAAACCAATTTCAAAACAAGAAATAAATAGTTATGGTATGTATGTTCATTCAGATTATCCAGAAATATATAAATCACAATACTTTCATTATGATGGTGATGATGTAGTAAAAATATGTGGAAAAATAATGAGTATATTCAAAAAATAACTTATAATATCAAACACAACAAAAGGATAAACCAATATTAAATAAGTATGAAGAAGATGAATTTCAAGAAGCAACTGAATGTTATATTTGTGGAAAAGAGTTTGAAGAAAACAATAAAGTAAGAGAACATGATCATCTTTCGGTAAATATAGAGGAGCAGCTTGTCAATCGTGTAATACAAAAGAAGGTAAAGCAACAAAATTAATACCAGTGTTTTTCCATAATGGATCAAATTATGATTTCCACTTTTAATTGAAGAATTAATGAAACATGAAGATGAATATAATAAAGTAAAACTTCTTTCTAAAACTCAGAAAATTATATTTCTATAGATTACGGATCATATAATAGAAAATTAAGATTCCTAGATTCATATAGATTTATGTTAAAAGGCTTATCAGATATTGCTAAATCAATGGACGATTTTCCTATTTTAGAAAAAGAGTTTTCAGGTGATATAGATCTTTTAAAACAAAAAGGATTCTATCCATATGAATACATAGATTCTATAGAAAAATTTAAAGATAAAAACTTCCTGCAATAGAAAAATTTCATTCCAAATTAAAACAAGAAACAATCAAAGAAGAAGATTATAAACATGCACAAAAAGTCTGGGAACATTATAATTGTAAAACTTTATTAGACTATCATAATTTATATCTCAAAACAGATGTTCTTATTTTGGCAGATGCATTCGAAAATTTTAGAAAATTCTTTATAAAACACCATGAAATTGATCCTTGCTATTGTTATTCAGCACCAAGTTTAACATGGCAATGTGGGTTGAAATATACAAACGTAAAATTAGAATTGTTGACCGATGTTGATATGCTACAAATATTTGAAAAAGGTATTAGGGATGTATTTTCTGGTGTTCTAGGACCAAGACATGTAAAAGCATATAATAAATATACTCCAAATTATAATGAAGATTACAGAATATTAGATGAACATGAAGGAAAAGGATGTTTAGAAAAATTAAAAACGGAGGAAATTTAAACAATTGTTTTAAAAAAATTATTTGTTGTATCTAGATGCAAATAATTTATATGGATGGTCTATGTCAAAAAATTACCAACAAAATATTTTAAATGGGAAGAAGATCCTGATTACTACAAAAGTTCCAAAAGGAAGAGGATGTTTGATTAAATGTGATTTAAAATATACAGACAAATGTAAAAGAAAACAATTAAATATCCTCTAGCACCTGAAAAACAAGACCAAAAAGATAGATTGATTGATTGTTGGTTGCTTAACGTCCAGTGGCAAATATTTCATGCATATTCAGGACGAGAACAAGTTCACAATTAATACAATAGGTAGGTTCTGTAATAGATTAAGGGATTAAGGTCGGAGAAATTTAGACTGCCACGGGAAATGAGGGTATATTGGATAGGGACAGAAATTTAGCCTTGCAACAGGTCACCTACGGACCCCTCAAAGAGTTGTTGCAGGGTTCTTAACGTGCAAAGAGCGTGGCACTCTCTTTACACGAGGCATCGGATTTAACGTCCCCATTCTGACCGGACGTGGCTGCAAATTTGTACATCCCGCACAGCCAAACGGACGCCCCACTTTGACGAGGGTTTTACCGCCGGTCGGAGGAAGACCAATGGTGACCATACTTCTATTCCCCAGTCACCCTTGGGAGGACCAAAAAAGAAGAATTATCAAATTACCAATTAAATCTATTAGGAAACAAACCATTAGGTAATGAGGAAAATTATTTTGACAGGAAAAGACAAAAAAAAATATATAGTTCACTACGAAGTTTTAAAGATTATATAAAACTTGGAATGAAGGTGACAAAAGTTTATAAAACAATTTCGTTTAAAGAATCAGATTGGCTTGCAAAATAACAGAACAAAGAACAAAATCAAAATCAGATTTCGAAAAGACTTGTGGAAACTTATGAACAATAGTTTCTATGG
This sequence comes from Mytilus coruscus, assembly GCA_017311375.1. NCBI lineage: Eukaryota > Metazoa > Mollusca > Bivalvia > Mytilida > Mytilidae > Mytilus > Mytilus coruscus. Next base: position 35,994 of record JAASAO010001516.1, read on the forward strand.
TAAAACATTAGAAGATATTAGAGGAAGAAGTGAAATTAAATTACTTGTAGACAGGAAGAAGTAAAAAATACATAAAAACCAAATTTTAAAGACTCTACAATATTTAATGATAACTTTGTTGCAATTGAAAATAATGTTACTTCTGTAAAATTTAATAAACCTATTTATTTAGGACAAGCTATATTAGATTACTCAAAACAATTGATGTACGACTTTTACTACAATGTTGTAAACAAATTGTGGAAAAAAATGAATTAATTGCAAGTGATACAGATAGCATATTTTTAAATATTAAAACTGAAGATATTTATGAAGATATGAAAAAATAGAAGATGAACTAGATACATCTGGTTATCCAAAAGATCACCCTTTGTATTCAGAAAAAATAAAAAGTAATTGGTAAATTTAAAGATGAACTTAATGGGAAAATTATGAATGAAATAGTTTATTTAAGAAGTAAAGCATATTCTTTTACTTTCGTAGATTTAAATCAAATAAAAGAAGAAAAAAAAATTAAAAGGAATTGGAAAAACTACAATAACCAAAGATATTAAATTTGATGATTACAAAGATTGTCTGTTTAATAATAAAACCAAAATGAATAAATGCATTCAAATGAACTCTAAAACACAAAATGTATGTCAATGAAGTAAACAAAATAAGTACGACTCCATTTGACGACAAAAGATATATTTTGGATAATGGAATAGATACTCTACCTTTTGGGTTTTAATTTATTTTGTTATTTCTTTGTACCCTTCTTTAAAAACTTTTATTAAAGGAACAATATTTTTAGATTTAAATGTTTTATTTTCTTCATAATAATCTCCCAAAATATTTTTAGTTTACTCATATTTGGTTTGTAGTTATTTTGAATTAAATAATAATTTAGATAAAACAACAATAAAGGTTCTGTAACATTTATTGGACTTTGTGATTCCAAAAGTTTACTATTTCACTTTTTCTAAATCTTCAAAATTTTGTTGATTCAAGAAATTACCTATGTTAAAATCACTTCTTGTAGATATTTTGTTTGCAGACGAATCATGTATTTTTATAATTTTTATCGTACACAACAAAAGAATCCTATTTAAATTGTATCTTATTATTCCATATTCTATACGGGAAAAAGATGACAAATCTTTTATCATAAATTTTCTTTCAAATCGTGAAAATTTTTATACTATTGCCGGTTGTTATATAAATTTCTTTTACATTGTTTCTTGATTTAGGATTTAGATCGGTTGAAAGATGAGCCAAGAAAACAAGTTGAATTTTAAAATGTCTTCCTTTAGAATCGATTGATTGATTGTTGGTTGCTTAACGTCCAGTAGCAAATATTTCATGCATATTCAGGACGAGAACAAATTAACAATAAACACAATAGGTAGGTTCTGTAATAGGGGCGTCCGGGATCAAGGTCGGAGAAATTTAGACTGCCACGGGAAATGAGGGTATATTGGATAGGGACAGAAATTTAGCCTTGCAACAGGTCACCTACGGACCCCTCAAAGAGTTGTTGCAAGGGTTCTTAACGTGCAAAGAGCGTGGCACTCTCTACACGAGGCTGCAAATTTGTACATCCCGCACAGCCAAACGGACACCCCACTTTAGCAAGGGTTTTACTGCCGGTCGGAGGAAGACCAATGGTGACCATACTTCTATTCCCCAGTCACCCTTGGGGATTACATCATACGAATACCCGTTTTTAGTTAACAGGCATGTATGTAATTTGATTTCATACAGTTTCATCGATAGACGCAGCCACCGCCATTAATGAATATATGAATACGTAATGAGGTCCTTACGGGGTTATCTGCCCTGACAAAATCTTATCTAAATTGTCTTAACATCGCTGCGAAGTCCACAGCCTTACCCCTTGTACTCTCATACTTGGCAATTCGGTACTTGATAGATAGAGGATTATTGCATGCAGAGCTAGCAATGATTTCCTTAAAACAAGTTTATAAATTTAGATATTGGTTAAAATAAATATGAATATGGACCAATTCAAGTACACCTTCTAGGGTGCGCATGAATTTAGTGACTCAGTATGAGGTGTTTTGGAATTTTAAGGTCGTTTGGGACTTTTGTAAACAATAAACGCTATCTGATCATAGAAAACAAGTGATTCAACTATGTTTCAAATTTTATAACAAAAATCTCTGTATTAAAGTCTGTGGATTTTCTACAAAATTCTTGATTTTATTTTCACCAAATTCCTTTTTCTATTAAATGCAATGAAACTATAAATACGTATGCTTTGAGCGAAGTTTCCCTTGGTATATGTACAAAATGGTCCATCTCTATTATTCATAATTCACAGGCCACAGAAGGGGTCATAAACCTTAAGTACGCTCTTAGAAACTTTATTAGACAAAGAAGTTAGGTTTAAGTGGAAGAGCTACGGGGTTAGCAGAATAAACCTTGCAGGATAAGATTGTGTCCACTTGAATATTGAATATATCTTCCCCAAATGATTTTATAAACTGATATAATTTGTAACAAGATAAAAATCTGTGTTTGAAAAGAAGAAGAAATTGACTATTTGTGAGTGTCTAGGAAGAACACTGATAATTTATTTCATGTTTCAATATATAAATTTTCAATGTTTGTAAACTGATATTTAATAGAAATTTCATTGTTTTAAAATAATACGCCTAGAAATGACACACTGAACTTTTCTACACATAAAATTATTAAAAGATTTTGTTCAGTATGGATATTAAGTAAACCGCATGAAATATCAGTTGCTTATCCGTGCTACACTACAAAAGTAGTTGTACTCCAGATAGTGGAGGAAAGATTAAAGAAGAAGAATGTAGTAATTCATTTTATCAGTGATGATGACTTCAACTGTGTATTAACAATTTTGGTAAAAGCTAGTATAAATGTGGGATATCATTTGTCATTACCATGTCTTGTCTTTTAGTAGATCCGTCCTATATAGTAAACGGAGTAGAGTATGAATTCGCAATTGTTAAATAATTCTTTAACATTTCATACTGCCGCATGATACTGGATTATAAGTGTCAATTATATTTTGTACGTCACACAGGTAATGGAAAATAACTTTGTCGTTTATAGTAAAATGAAAATTGTAATATATTTTAATGTCAATTGTATAAGGGCACTGCCTCATATAATTGGGAATAAAACACTTACACCTGTTGTCCTAACTGACAGTAAAGGATTCGGTTTACGGGATCAAGTGACGACACAGGTAGATTTGGAAAGCAGACGGTGGTGTAAATCTTCACGCACTTCACAGCAGGCTTCACTTGGCTAAAACAAAACATAGCACAACATATCGAACGTATAGGTAATATACATTTGTACGTCTGGCAAGGTACCTGCGATCTTACAATTTAGGGAACGACCATTTGATATTCTGGGGGATTTGTTTTGATCGGTTATTTATTTTGTAAACTAAGAGGACAGATTATTTATTTTCTGCACTGTTGAAGCAAGATTTTTCATTTTCATTAAAACAAGGGACTGATTATCTATTTTCACAACTATATCTATAACATTTGAAAACATACAATTTTTAAATTCATTTTCCTCTGAAGGCTCCAAGAAGCTATAGAACTAATGATGCAAAATCATGCTCTTCAGATGTTTCCCAGACCCTTTCTTAATCTGAAATGGAAGTTCTGTTTTAATCATTTTTGACAATATTTTGGTCTCAAAGCAACATGTATAGATTCAGTGTAAGACTTAAGTTTTTAGGGACAACATCAAAAGACCAGTATAAGAAATCTCAAGAGCAAATACCTGTTCCTAAATATTTTTGTGAGATTTCTTATACTGAAACAGACATGTTAGATGAGATTAAAAAATAACAATAAGGATGGTTTCTGTAAAATGGCGTGAGGAAAGAACAGCTTCAAACTTTGACCTCATTTTCAAAAAAAAATCCTTAAATGATCTATTTCCTCAGATGAAATGGCAACCTTAACCTAGATTGCACATGGACCGTAATTTAGCAGATGAAGATTCTTTGGCAGATTTATTTTTCTCTTATAACGCCTCGTCTTTATTTCTTTCTTTGCTTTTGTTTTTCAAGCTCTGTAACATTTAAGTATATAATTGGGTGAAGTAGTGTCCAGAGTCAGTTGAAGTTGTATCTTTTCATGTTAGTGGTGACAACTCAATGCCTTTGTGGAAACGCAGACTTGCTACATAGCATCGGTTATGCCATGACCCACGATTACAATGGATATAGATCTTACCGCCATCATAATTTGTCCGAGCATGCATCCACATTTCTGCAAGATTTGATGTGAAGTTGCCCAGCAAACCAGCGCTTTTCTAGGCAACATCACTCAAAATTGAGGATAAATCTCGTCTCATACATGAAATAAAATCCGTAATGCACAAGTCTTAAGAGAGACGGATTCATCTAATGCATCGTTGATTGTACCATCTGTCCAAAACAATATTGTTGACTTCCGGTTTACACAAGGTCACTTCCGGTTGACCCAAATTTCAAGGTCAGAAATCAATTTTTCATTTTATTTTGTTCATCAATCTCAGTTTGCATTTGTCCATTTCTATTTCACAACTGATCTTATCGGACATAATGGACTATTTTGTTTTCCATTTAACTTTTCGGCTTCATTCTTGGACACAATCTGTGATTGTTCCTCGATGTGATCTTTGTCATTTTATCGATCTTTTGTTTATCATATCAATAATATCTTGTTTATCTTTCAGCGTTTTTAGCTCACCGTTCCGAAGCTTTTGCATGACTTGGCGTCTGTCGTCGTCCGTTTGGTGTTAACTATTTCAAACATCTTCTCTGAAACTACTGAACCAGTTCCTACCAAACTTTATTTGAATAATCCTTAGGCTAACTAGAATAAAGTTTTATTTTCTGTTTCGTCAAAAACATAGCCGCAATGGCTAAAAATAGAACATAGGGTAAAACGCAGTTTTTGACGTGTATCTCGAAAACCAAAGCATTGAGAGCTAATATGACAAGGATTAAGGTGTATCTTATGGGAAGTTCAATCAGCCCTGAAATTTTCAGATGAATCTAATAAAACCATTGTTAGGTTGCTGCCATTAAATTGGTAATTTAAAGGAAATTTTGCAGTTTTGGTTATTATCTTGAATATTATTAATGATAAAGATAAAATGTTAACAGCAAAATGTTCAGCAAAGTAAGATCCATAAATAAGTTAATATGACAAAAATGTCAATTGATTTCTTTAGGAGTTATTGCATTTTAAGGTCAAATTTACACAATTTGTTTATTATATACTGTTTTGCTGAGTGGATTCGCATTGCTATAAGACGTATCACGGTACTTTTCTATCCGAAATTCATGTATTTAGTTTTGATGTAATATTTGTTATTCTCATCGGATTTTGTCAAATGTCTTATCGTTTGTAGTTGTAAATCTTATTTTTTCTGTTGTATTCGTGTGTTATGGTAAAGATAATCATCCAGTTCATTTATTAGATTATAGTTTGGTTCAACTAAATTTATACGATATATTTGGTTTACAGTTAGATTTAGAAGAAATACCGACATAGCTAGATTATAATTAATTAGTATTGTAATTTTCATTGTTATTAATAAATGTTATATCAACATTACAAACTTAATCTTTAATTCTATCCTATTTTTGGGAAATTTTAGAAATTCAAATGTGACGTCACTTAAATGTGTGCTTTTATCGATTTGGCTAACAACGGCTGTGAATTTTTATATGCTGGTTTATGTTATTAATCTATCCGTTTTTATTTTGTAGTTAGTCACCGGTTTTATCATTTATATCAATTATATAGTCATTTTATAAAAATTTACTGTTTGCAAAAGTATGAATTATTCTAAATAATAAGGATGTTCTTATCCCAGGCAGAAAACCCTAGCCGTATTGGGCACAACTTTTTGGAACTTTTGGTCCTCAATGCTCTTCAACTTTGTACTTGTTTTGGCTTTCGAACTTTTTTCATCAGAGCGTCACTGGTTAGTCTTGTGTGGACGAAACGCGCGTCTGGCGTATTAAATTTTAAACCTAGCTATTATTCGTGTGTTTCTCTGTCCTATATGCTCTCCCATTTATTTGTATTGTAGTCCTATCATGTAATGTTGTCATTTTAATATTAAATTTAACATTGCCATAAAAGCGGGAGATTTGGCATGCCACAAAACCAGGTTCAACCCACCATTTTTTTTATTAAAATGTCCTGTACCAAGTCAGGAAAATGGCCATTGTTATATTATAGTTCGTTTCTGTGTGTGTTACATTTTAATGTTGTGTTTCTGTTGTGTCGTAGTTCTCCTCTTATAGTTGTCTCCCTCAGTTTTAGTTTGTAACCCGGATTTGTTTTTTTCTCAATCGATTTATGAATTTCGAACAGCGGTATACTACTGTTGCATTTATTTGTTTACTATAAAAATCTTCTTTGAAATTACTGAACCAATTTCAAACAAACTTTAGCTGAACGATCCTTAGGGTATCTAGAATATATTTTGTGTTTTGTTTTCCATTCGTCAAAATACATGGCCACCATGGCTAAAATAGAACATACAGGTAAAATGCAGTTTTGGCTTGTATGTCAAACACTAGAGCATTTAGAGTAAATCTGAGGTGAGGTAAAATTGTTCATTAGGCCAAGTTCTATCAGCCATCAAATTTTCAGTTGAATCTAACAACCCATTGTTAGGTTGCTGTCACTAGATTGGTAATTTTAAGGAAATTTTGCAGTTTTGATTATTATCTTGGAATATTATTAATGATAAAGATAAACTGTAAATAGCAAAATTGTTCTGCAAAGTATGATCTACAAATAATTTGTATTATCAAATTGTTAATTGACCCTTAATGAGTTATTGCCCTTGAAGGATTCACAATTTGTTCATCTAATTTGCTTACTTTAACAATGTGATTTGTTAATGAATGAATTCACCAAGTTTCCTAAAATAAAACAATATTAATATTGTCTTTATACATACAAGTATCTAATACATCTGGTGTTACATTACAGAGTGTGTCCAAATCCGTTACAATGTGATTTGTTAACTGAGAATGAATGCACCAAGTCTCCTGGAAATCTGACGACAGAAAAATAATTGAATTCAATATAACAATTATTATAGGTAATGGAAACATTTTATTTACATGGATTTTTGATTTTGTGGTTACAAAAGTTTTCATGCAGGCCTTAAAAGTTTAAATATGTGATTTACTTGTATTGTCAATGGTTCTTAGATACAGGCAATATGTATTGTCTATGGTTCTTAGGTAGAGTGTATATGTATTGTCTATGAATCTTAGATATAGGCTATATGTATTGTCTATGGTTTTAGGTACAGTCTGTATGTATTATGTATGGTTCTTAAGTTCAGTCTACGTGTATTGTCTATGGGTCTTAGGTATAAGCTATATGTATTGTCTATGGTTCTGAGATATAGTCTATATGTAATGTCTATGGATCTTATATATAGGCTATATGTATTGTTTATGGTTCTTAGGTTCAGTCTACGTGTACTGTCTATGGGTCTTAGGTATAGGCTATATGTATTGTCTATGGTTCTTAGGTATAGGCTATATGTATTGGATATGGTTCTTAGATATAGGCTATATGTATTGTGTATGATTCTTAGGAACAGTCTATATGTATTGTGTATGGTTCTTAGGTACAGTCTATGTGTATGGTTCTTAGGTTCAGTCTACTTGTATTGTCTATTGGTCTTAGGTATAGGCTATATGTATTGTCTATGGTTCTTAGATATCGGCTCTATGTATTGTCTATGATTCTTAGGTGAGTCTATATGTATTGTCTCTGGTGACAATCAAACCACATCTTTTATGATATACCTATGTTTCCAGTCCAAAACCTATGGGTTTATAAAGAGAAAGGAAAATTTTAATTTTAAATGATTCGGGTCTAAATTAACGCATGGAACACTTACCAAATCCAAAATAAAACAATATTAATATTGTCTTTATACATACAAGTATCTAATATATCTGGTGTGACATTACAGAGTGTGTCCAAATCCCTTACAATGTGATGTGTTAACCGAGACTGAATGCACCAAGTCTCCTGAAAATCTGAAGACAGAAAATAATTGAATTCAATATAACAATTAGTATTGGTAATGGAAACATTTTATTTACATGGATTTTTGATTTTGTGGTTTTACAAAAGTATTCATACAGGCCTTTATAAGTTTAAATATGTGATTCACTTGTGTTGTCTATGGTTCTTATATATAGGCTATATGTATGGTGTATGGTTCTTAGGTTCAGTCTACTTGTATTGTCTATTGGTCTTAGGTATAGGCTATATGTATTGTCTATGGTTCTTAGATATCGGCTATATGTATTGTCTATGATTCTTAGGCGAGTCTATATGTATTGTCTCTGGTGACAATCAAACCACATCTTTTATGATATACCTATGTTTCCAGTCCAAAACCTATGGGTTTATAAAGAGAAAGGAAAATTTTAATTTTAAATGATTCGGGTCTAAATTAACGCATGGAACACTTACCAAATCCAAAATAAACAATATTAATATTGTCTTTATACATACAAGTATCTAATATATCTGGTGTGACATTACAGAGTGTGTCCAAATCCCTTACAATGTGATGTGTTAACCGAGACTGAATGCACCAAGTCTCCTGAAAATCTGAAGACAGAAAAATAATTGAATTCAATATAACAATTAGTATAGGTAATGGAAACATTTTATTTACATGGATTTTTGATTTTGTGGTTTTACAAAAGTTTTCATACAGGCCTTTATAAGTTTAAATATGTGATTCACTTGTGTTGTCTATGGTTCTTATATATAGGCTATATGTATTGTCTATGGTTCTTAGGTAGAGTCTATATGTATTGTCTATGGATCTTAGATATAGGCTATATGTATTGTCTTTGGTTCTTAGATATAGGCTATATGTATTGTCTATGATTCTTAGGTTCAGTCTACGTGTATTGTCTATGGATCTTAGATATAGGCTATATGTATTGTCTATGGTTCTTAGATATAGGCTATATGTATTGTGTATGGTTCTTAGGTGAGCACCTGTTAACTAAAATATTGTATTTGTTTTAGTAGTAATCACTGTTTCACATGAATAAAACATGAAAGTTATGAAAATTTAAAATCACAATGTATGTAGATTATATAATCTGCAAATTTGAGGAATAATATACTTGCTTCCTTTCAGAAGGGCAACAAAGGAGATAGGAAATTGATGCACGTTGTAACTGGAAAAGATTTAATTTGATTTTGGTGTTTTACCGCCACTTCTAAGCACCGCATTAAGGCTATTTCGTGGCGGACAGTTTTCACTGGTGGAGGAAGCCGGAGTGCCCGGCGAAAACCGCCGACCTTCGATAGGAAAACTGACAATCATAGTCAATTAAGATTAAGAATACAAAATAAAAGCAGAGTGGAGCTTAAGAGGAACTAGAGCAGGAGAAATATTTAGAAAGCTAAGAAATTACCAGCAGTGGTTATTAATAAGTGATTAATCAATTTATTTATCTTCGTAATACTTCAGATAATATGAAGCAGTTTATATGTAGATGTTTCTTGGTCATATAGTAGCTTTTATCTTATGCATTCATTAACAGATAAAGCTAAAGTGGCAAAGTTTATCAAGAATGTTGACGGTGTTATAAAGGCATTGTTGTCAGGCTATACAAAGAAGCTATCAGAAAGTACATGTTTAATAAGAAAAAAACGAAGATGATAACCTTCACGGAGGACAGCATCAGATTGTTCACCATTCGAAACCAACAAAGCAGAAAAGAAGGTACTTAAAAACTCCTCCAAACATTAAAATATTTATTCCACTAAGCAAGCTTAGTATCTCTTGCAAGCCGTATATATATATATATATATATATATATATATATATATATGCGTTTTGTTAAAATATATTTTTCACACTTTGGTCTTTTGGAAAATGTTGTTTGTGCTGTATTTAGATCCTCTACAACGAAATTTGTTACATGCACACGTATAAAATTGCGGTTTTATCCAACGCAATCATAGGTTTGAACGTTGTTTTCAATTTAGACTTGTTTATATTTATTTCGTTTGGGCTTGTATTATATTTTCCTCCGGTTTATATAATCCGTTCATCCTATTTTGACTCTTTAAAATTCAAGATAAAATTGAGAATGGAAATGGGAATGTGTCAAAGAGACAATAACCCGACCACAGAACAGACAACAACAGAAGGTCACCAATAGGTCTTCAATGCAGCGAGAAATTCCCGCACCCGGAGGCGTCCTTAAGCTGGCCCTAAACAATTATATATACTAGTTCAGTGATAATGGACGTCATACTAAACTCCAAATTATACACAAGAAACTAAAAGTAAAATAATACAAGACTAACAAAGGCCAGAGGCTCCTGACTTGGGACAGGCGCAAAAATGCGGCGGGTTAAACATGTTTATGAGATCTCAACCTCCCCTATACCTCTAGCCAATGTAGAAAAGTAAACGCATAACAATACGCACATTAAAAGTCAGTTAAAGAGAAGTCCGAGTCCGATGTCAGAAGATGTAACAAAGAAAATAAACAAAATGACAATAATACATAAATAACAACAGACTACTAGCAGTTAACTGACATGCCAGCTCCAGACCTCAATTAAACTGATTGAAAGATTATGTCTTCATCATATGAATATCAGGCACAATCCCTCCCGTTAGGGTTTAGTATCATACCATCATAAAATATATGAGAAGAGCATAACCCGTGTCATGCCAACAACTGGTTTTAAATAAATGTGTTTAGTTCCGATGCAAAGACCCTATAAGTGAATCAATATTAAAGCCAAAATATGCAATCTTTAATGACCTGACAACAGTATCGTAACTATATCCCTTCTTAATAAGTCTATTTAAAGGTTTTGTTAGCTTCTGAGGTGAATACTGACATTTTAGTGCTTTATAAAGAATATTACCATAAAAGATTGGATGTGAAATACCTGAACGTATAAGAAGTCTGCATGTTGAGCTATATTTACGAATGATGTCCTTGTACCGATGATAAAATTTAGTAAATGTTTTGACTAGTTTGTGATATCGAAAACCCTGGTGTAATAATTTTCTGTAATACATAAATTTCTTTCGTTAAAATCTGAAACGTTGTTACATACACGAGCGAATCGTACAAGTTGAGATATATAAACACCGTAAGATGGTGACAAGGAACGTCACCATCTAAAATGGATAATTAACGATAGGAAATGAAAATCATCTCTTTTATCATAAATTTTGTATTAAGCTTTCCGTTAATGATATAGATATCAAGATCGAGGAAAGGGCAGTGGTCATTGTTAGTATTAGCTTTATTTAAAGTAAGTTCAACAGGATAAATTTCTTTAGTATACATACTGAAGTCGTCATTATTGAGAGCCAATATATCATCCAAATATCTAAAAGTATTATTAAATTTTGTATCAGATGTTGTTTCGATGGGTCTTTGCTGATTTTAGTCATAAATTGTAACTCATAGCAATACAAAACAAGAGTCTATCTAAAATTGAGGACGAGGAAAGGTAACACCCGGCCACCGAAAGCTTTATTATTGTGAAGCCTAGGTGGTCTAGCGTGTCGGATACAGTGCAGGCGATTTGGTGTCACGATATCTCAGTAGCATGAGTTCGAATCCCGGCGAGGGAAGAACAAAAATTTGCGAAAGCGAATTTACAGATCTAACATTGTTGGGTTGATGTTTAGACGAGTTGTATATATATATATATACATTTATCGTGACTTTTAAATGATAAAGAAGACAAATTATATCAATGGCCTACCACTTTGACTTTAAAATCACACCAAAGGTATTAAAAACAACATTATATATGTAAATGGACACTCGATTCTAGGGATATTATGTCAGTGTCAGGACATAAATCTGAGAGTTCAATAAAAAATATATGTTGGAAAAATATCCACCACTAGAAGATTTAAAATGAGCAGTGTTCTCTCTGCTTCAGTAATGACAGATAATATGGAATTCCAAGTACATGGTGAACTACAGTTATCGCAAGAACAATTAGGGAGTTGATTCAACCTATGGAGAAAAATGCCGTTGATGTACCATTTATGCAGGTGACCTGCAGACGAACCTAGAGTTCCTCAAATTCCAGCTACAAGTGCCCCAAACTTTATTGACAAGGTTTTAAAACAAATGGAAATGCGTTAATTCCGATGCCTCTTGTAAAGAGAGTACCACGCTCTTTATGAATTTTGGTTCTCAATGCTCTTCAACTTCGTACTTTATTTTGCCTTTTAACATTTTTTTTATTCGAGCGTTACTTATGGGTCTTTTGTAGACGAAATGCGCGTCTGGCGTAAATATAAAATTTCAGTCCTGATATCTATGATGAGTTGATTTGCACGTTAAGAACACTTGCAACAAAACGTTTGTCCTTATCCGATATACCCTCATTTTCCAGTGGCAGTCCGAATTTCCCGACCATCATCACGGACGGCCACTATTACAATACCTACCTATCGTATTTATTGATAACCTGTTCTCGTCCTGAACATGCATAAAACCGGTTTTTCAAAAGTGATTATTTTCTAAGGGTTTAATATTTCGCGGTAGTGTTTTGCCATGGCTTTATTTGGACTTGTTTGTTTGCTTTTTGGCCTTGAATGTTTGTCCCTAATATTTTATTAACTATGTATTTACTTTCAGGTATCACAGATCAATTTATTCGTTCATAGTGTGTTAATTTACGTTTTGATTGAGTTAAGCCTTCCAATTGATGTTTTATCGTGTGTTTTCTATGTTGTGATGTTATACTATTGTTTCAGAAAAAGGAGAAGGTTTGGTACCATTAAAACGTTTAATCCTGCTGCAAATGTTTGCACCTGTCCTAAGTCAGGAATCTGATGTACAGTAGTTGTCATTTGTTTATGTAATTTATACGTGTTTCTCGTTTCTCGTTTTTATATATACTAGACCGTTGGTTTTACCGTTTGAATGGTTTTACACTAGTACTTTTGGGGCCCTTTATAGCTTGTTGTTCGGTGTGAGCCAAGGCTCCGTGTTGAAGGCCGTACATTGACCTATAATGGTTTACTTTTATAAATTGTTATTTGGATGGAGAGTTGTCTCATTGGCACTCACACCACATCTTCCTATATCTATGAAACATTTGCCACTGGATCAAAAGGAACCAACAATCAATCAATCATTAATATGACATTAAAATCTAAAGCGCATTGCACCTCATGCACGATATCATTTGTTTTGATTATTTATTCAGGTTAAACTTTTGATTTATGTTGGAATCTGCTCCAACTAACAAAAGGAAAATCTAAAACAAAGTCCGTAATCAAATGACAAAAATAAAATAAAAACATCAAACAAATGGAACAAAAATTTCATATTGCAGACTTTGTACAGACATGTTCTTAAAAATCCCCAAGGGTGACTGGGGAATAGAAGTATGGTCACCATTGGTCTTCCTCCGACCGGCAGTAAAACCCTTGCTAAAGTGGGGCGTCCGTTTGGCTGTGCGGGATGTACAAATTTGCAGCCACGTCCGGTCAGAATGGGGACGTTAAATCCGATGCCTCGTGTAAAGAGAGTGCCACGCTCTTTGCACGTTAAGAACCCTGCAACAGCTCTTTGAGGGGTCCGTAGGTGACCTGTTGCAAGGCTAAATTTCTGTCCCTATCCAATATACCCTCATTTCCCGTGGCAGTCTAAATTTCTCCGACCTTAATCCCGGACGCCCCTATTACAGAACCTACAAATTGTATTTATTTTAACTTGTTCTCGTCCTGAATATGCATGAAATATTTGCCACTGGACGTTAAGCAACCAACAATCAATCAATCAATTATATAGAAAAAGGTGGATTATTATTTCAAAGTTAGCTTAACCTGTTATTTGAATTTTAATTCAATGACATTGCATTAATAATGCATGGGTAAAACATTCAAAACGTAATGGATAAAATGTAAAAATTTGGGTACGACAGTCAATAGTGTATTACAATCTTAAAAATAGAAAGGACTGTCCAATCAAGACATTCGTAACGACCCATTGTGACGTTATAGCCATACAACTTATAATTCCTTTTCTTAAAAGTTTGAATAAGGCTTATATATGCCTTATGCCACTTCCATCTCTACATAAGCCCATCAAATCGGTTCATTCTATTAGTAGCACTGGATTTAACCCATTGAATTAACAAAATGCAGAAGAATAATTCTGTTCAGCCTATCATCTACAACAATGATTTTTGCTTGATCTTCTGCTGTAGGTTGGGTTGCAGGTTTCAGTCTCTTGTTCTTGTCAATGTTTGAGGGCCTGGTTGGTATTCATCTGCAGGTTGCGGTACATGTCTTTTCGTCACTTGAGGTGGTGTTTCTTGTGACTCATCATTTCTTCTATCAGGGAGAATCCAGCTGTTCTTCATCTGAGTCTATATCACTCCTTTGGATGATGGTGATGTTATGATGTTTTTATCATCAGCAACGATATAGATACTAAAAGTTATCTCTCTTTCTATATGTATTTGATTTCTTTTAAGGATTAAGCGTGACCACCACAGCAAAAGCTGCAGCCTATGAGTTGGGAGAAATTTCCTCCCAGATTCAGAGATTGAATAACATCAGGAGGAAATAAAAAAGCCACACTGTGGTGATGGAAATGATAAGTGGCACTATACAACAGCTACAGAGAGAAAGCCCCAGGAGGGCATTGTTCACAACAATTAGAAAATAAAACTTATAGACAAAATTTGTATTTTATTATTGTTTTACACAAGTAATATATTGCGTACATTTTATTAAGTCATTTGCTTATGTAACACACTATAGTGAGTGGAAAAAATCTAGACAAATTAATATTATACTTACATTATACTCTAGTGACTTTAAGATTCTTTTTATTTCTTAAGCAGAACCTACAGCTATTTATACTGTTTAGCACTTTAAGAATTGATAAATACAGGTGTTGAATCATTGAAAAGGAATGCGGTGCCTAGATTTATTACTTGTAGTGTTAACACACACCTCACGTTTTGTGGTCTTAATGTGTGCTTTTCTATATATGTTTCTGTAAACGTATTTAAAAATGGCTTATGCAGGTGATTCAGAAATCGCAAGTAACCATCACATTTTTTTATATACCCAGTGCTGTTGATATTCAGTATAAACCCAATATTTTATGGCCACAAGTAAGCACTCCTTATTTTATGACCCCAAGCAACCATCTCATATTTTTATATGCCCAATGGGTGTTTATTAATCATATACTAATATTAACGTTTATCGCCTGTAAATTGAATGTTAGTAGATATTAGTACTGAATTGACGGTTGACTACTTCAGCGTATAACTACATGCGACACAAATTCTGAGAAAGTACCCTTATTTTGTTGGTATCAATTTCTGCCATTTGTGGTTTCAATAGATGAAGGTTTAAGGTGAAATATTTTATGCGACATAAGGTTTAACAATGCTATGCTGCGGAAATTGAAATGGACATTCTGGTCTTGTGAATGGTTAGCCCGTCCATTATGGAATACCACATCTCGGTTTTCCCAGTGCCACAAAATCGGCTATACGTGCAAGATGATGTTAAAAATGTGTTGATTTAGCTTGATTATATCCTTAGTGAATGTTGTATCGGGTGAGGAAGACGAGCTTGTTTGCTTATAATGTAGTCTTGTTTTATAGCTATCTATCTATTCGCCTTTTGACTTCTGAGCATTGAATCTCAGAATTGCATCCTCAACAATCCAGCCAGTCTTTCTGTTTGTCGTTCCAACGGAAATTCTACGCAGATCACAAACACTTCTCCTCATTTTCTGTTAATATGGCATTGGTATTGAAGATTCTAGCAGTTTGTGGAAGATATGTTGTTATACAGTGGAAATGAATGCCGTAAAATTGGCGAATAGTCATCTTAGGAATAATTTAACGGCACAGCATGGCAAAAAGAAAAAGCTGAATAGCAGAAGCAGTTGTTTTGGTGGCCTGGTATTATAAGGGCTGTATGCTTTTGTTATTTCGACCAGCTAAAAACAAGATCAATAAATTCTTCACTGATAAGACCATTCTTTATTCAAGTTGGTGATGAATTTGGCCAGCTGAATCACAGAACGCCGGGCATCAGAGCCTTTTACTTGTTTTTTTTTCCAAGTTTTGTGGCGAATTAAATCATTTTGTACGTTTTATTTTCAATGTGTGAAGATAGTTTTTCTGTGATGTTTTACTACATTTGATATGTCATGTTCATTATGTAAATTTCATATGTTTCTTATGCAGGGATTTTGTTGAGTTTCTTGGATTTTCAGGTCTTGTTACACCATGCATCAGTTCCGTTAACTCATCTTTCTATGTATTTATATCCATATTGTCTGTGTTTACACTCCTACATTCCAGTTCTAAAATTAGATCAGCCTTTTTAAAGTTGGCAAATGGATTAAAAATGCTGAATTTTCAACCACACCTCTACTCCCAATACCAACCTCCGCCTTTCTTCAAGATCTAGTATTTTTAGGCAAGCTTCAAAATTAATACGACTTTCTGAAGGAACTTCACGGAGACAACTGCAATTTCAAACTCCAAACTGGCAAGCTGGATTATCTCCAGATAAATCCAGTATGTTATCGAAAATTCCTCTCCTTGAAATATGCTGGGTTCATTTAGGCTCAATATGTCATCCAGACGAGTGTCGATATAAATGAATTGATCAGCCCCAAAAAAGATTTATTTATAGCTTTTAGTTGAACGGTGATGTTGCAAATTCTAATGTTAAACATGTCGTTGTGCTGGTACTTATAATCTATCAATGACGATTCATTGTCTGAAACTGATGTTAAAAGAGATGAAGTCGTTGTTGAGTAATAACAGATGTGAAGTGGTATGGTAAATCTTAGGTTTGTCATGGCTTTTATAGATATCTGACAATTCGGTTGGTATAATAATTCTTTCATATTCAGCTGATATGATCAATGCTCATCTTTCCAAGTTCTTTCTTCCTCAGTAGTATACATCTAAATGAAGATATTTTCGATTTTTACCCTTACTATTGACGTCATTGATCGATAATTTTATTTATATATTTCTCTTGAATCAACCAAAATTCAATTCACCCAATCCTTTACTTTCTAGTGTATAGTATAAGAAATATGTAAGCATATTAGTCCCGTATTATAATTAGAAATTAAGACTGTGGGACCGTGTGGTCTAACAATTTATAGTCTTTGGACAAATAAGTTACTGTGTGAGTGGTTTGCCAGATGTAATAACATTTGGTAGCTACTCATCATCTGCAATGGAAAATATACTTAGCAGAAAGACGATATACATGTTGGAAAAATGTAAGTTGTTTTCTCTCTCGAAAAATGGATTGCAAAAATAAATTGAATGACAAAACACAGCCCAAATTGGAATTCTCCTATTATCTATACAAGTCATGTGAGAAATATTTTGAGAGATTATTGACACATTTTCAAGATCTGACCTAATTATCGCATATGGCAAAATTTGGAGTAATTTGCTAATTTGCATAGCGGCCATTTTGCCTTATCATGACGGCAGCCATTACAATAGGATTATATAAGCCCTTAAATTAAAATGCCAATATGCCAATACATATGTCGAATGAACAATTTGTCCGCATATAGGTGAATTGTACATGTTTCTAGGCTTCTGTCCGTGTACAAATGAACATTGTCTACTCTGAAATCTTTCGGCCTTTTAGTTTAAAAATCGGAAGCGTAACCATAGTATAATTGCTATATAAGATCATATAAAATGACGGAAAATCGTAAAATAGCAAGATTCAAAACAGAAATACATATGCAAGAAAATATTGTTCATGATTTGTCCGCATATAGGAAACACCCTGTAGGTTGAATTTTAAAGTTAAATAAATTTTAACTTACCTGCTTTCTTAAGTTTTCGGCCAAATTCTTTTAAAACATGATGATTTCAACCTTCCCATTTCGTAAAAGTCAAATTTTAAGCATTTTCCTTAGAATTACACAACATTTTGTAAATACCCACCAAAGGAAGTTTTAAAGATTTTAGATACACGACGGAAAAGGACTGTTTTATCCGCAAATCAAAGATAAATTATATTTTCAATCTTAGGCTAAGGAAGTAATTTTATCAAAGGGACAAGGTCACGTGGTACAAATCATTTGAATAAAGTACCTTTGATTTTGCCATATGATGTGCGCTGCCATTGATCTATCACGTGGTGCCGCGCCATAGCACTAATGATAGATAACGCACGTGCTTCACAACAATATCGATCTTTTGTTTACATTTTGTTTTCCACTATTTTCTTATTCGTTTTTATGGAGAAGGAAAATATTTACAAAACAGGTGGTGGGAACTCATGTTCAGTTCATGGTTGTTCTAATAATCAGAAAAAATACTTGATGGAAGAAATCAATGTGTGAATTACATGGTGAAATGCACTACCATTGTCCCTGTTTAATTCCTTACAGACTTCATATGAGTGGATAAAAGCTTTAAATCGGAAAGATCGTCCGAAAACGTATATGTATGCTCTGAACATTTTATTGACGACAAACCATCGGATAGGAATCCTTCTCCTAAGTTAAAGATGGGGTATGAAAACAAAACAACTCCGGGTAGAAGAAAAATTTTAAAACATCAATTGTCAGTGAAAAAAAGAAAACTAGAGACTGGTGATTCCGATTCCGATATGGAAACAACAGAATTGGACACTACCTTAGAAAGTGAACCAGGCACAAGTACGCCGTATGAGAAATTACCGGAGGCTAGTTGTAGTTTTAATGTTATAGAAGCTTCATCTACTTTTAGTACACACTATCTTCAATCGGACTTCTTACCGCAGAAAGATCACACGTACGGGAAAGAATGGACTAAATTTTCTCAAAAAAATAAAGTTTTAACGGAAGAAAAGGAAGTTCAAAGTAAATCTGACAGAGCAAATGTCTGCTGCACAAACTCATCTTTCTGATATTTAAATTCAATTGCTCATTGCCAAATATGACATGGCCATAGATGGCGCTCTCACGTGGAATCTGAATTTTGGAATACTCGTATCGGTCACTTGTTAATTTGCTGTCGACAACAAAGCAGGTGCTGCAGAAATTATTTAAATTGTTTAAACGAAAAGATGCCAAACAAAAGAAATGCCAGGGGACCGTCATCAAGGGCCATTGGAAAAAAGAGGACGACGACCAGCAGGAAAGAAGGACAGAGTTAGACGGAAAAGAATGATCAGGAACACACAGGAGGTGGGACACGTAGAAACACAAGGACCAGAAGATAATGCTGAAATATCATCAGGTAATGAGTCGAAGGAGGATGCACGGGCATTCCCCTCTTTAATGCACCACCCGTCACACAAAAATTTTGAAATAGCAAATAATTCTATTGATTCCGAATGTTATGCGAAAGAAAAGGTCCTTGACAATATAAATTGGAAAGAATCAAATATTCAGAATAGAACACCATTCAGAGGAGGAAAAAACAACTTGCTACTAGATCTGTTTAATCTGTTTGTATTTATTAGTACACGGGTTTAAATAAATTCATTTGTATGTAAAATATATATATTTTTTCATTCTTCTTCAATAGATCTAGTAATTATGACATATCTGCCATCATCAGGGGTCCAACTGTTAATTCTGTTTTTAAGTCAAACTTTTATCTACTAAGCATATCTCTAATACTTTTGTGGTTGATTGATTGACTGTTGTTTGCTTTTCAGTCAGGAAAATGATTGCTGTTTGCTTTTCAGTCAGGAGAACTGATGGTAAAACAAAGAGTTGTGGAATCCTGGTCAACACGTCGTGGTTTGCTATGACCACTGATTACCGAAAACATTGTCATACCAGAGAAATGATTGATGTGACGGTAGTTTTTGGTTTGAAATTTATAATCATCATCCAATTCTACATCAAAAGTAGAAATTGACCAGCATATGCAGAATTTTACAAAACAATTAAACAAAACTTTAGAAGCATCAACTTTCATAAATAAAAGCTTCAAGTTTGGGAGGAAAACGTTAAACAAAATTTATAACAATATTTGTCTCCAAAAATCTGCCGGACAAAATCATTGGAAGAATAAGAATAATAATAACAAAGAAACAGAGGAAAAGCAATATGTCACCCGACATTGTCGATCGGATGACATAAAAGAAACGTAGAATAACAATATGAACTTCGTTGAGGGTGATATATTAAATACAATAGGTAGGTCTTATCATAATAGAGGCCATTCGGTATGGTGGTCGGGAAATTCAGACTGCCACTGGAAAATGAGGGTATATTGGATAGGGATAGAAATTTTGTCTTGCAACAGGCCACCTACGGTTCCCTCAAAGAGTTGTTACAAGGGTTCTTAACGTGCAAAGAGCGTGGCACTCTCTTTAAACGAGGCATCGGATTTAACGTCCCCATTCTGACCGGACTTGACTGCGAACTTGATACATCCCGCACAGCCAAACGGACGCCCCACGTCGGCAAGCGTTTTACTGCCGGTCGGAGAAGACCAAGTGACCATATTTCGTTTCCCGCGTCATCCTTTAGGGGATATGATGCAGTAACTGTGTCATCAGGTTACTCAGATAATACCGAGGTAGTCGATGTGGCAGTGATTAAAACGACAAGGTAGAAGTCATCAACTACATGTTGGTGTAGTTGATGGTATTAAACAAAAGACACAGATGGATTCGTGATAAAATTGTGATTTGGTGATTGTGAATGCTTTGGTTTCAGAGATGTAAGCCAAAATTTACATTTCACCCCTATGTTCTATTTTTAGCCATGGCGGCCATCTTGGTTGGTTGATCGGATCACCGGCCACATTTTTAAACTAGATACCCCAATGAAGATTGTGGAAAAGTTTGGTTAAATTTGGCCCAGTAGTTTCTGAGGAGAAGATTTTTGTAAAAGTTAAGAGACGACGACGGACGCCAAGTGATGAGAAAAGCCCACTTGGCCCTTCGGGCCAGGTGAGCTAAAAACGCTCTCGGCAAGTGCTCCATACCAGCCATTATCATGGTTTCGATTTATTGACGATATTAATTTTGGACAGATTCACAAGACCATCTTAATGAATTTCTAGAACACTAACTCTTTCCACCATTCAATTAGATTTACAAACGAAACATCTATGGAAATAAAATTCCTTGATACTACGATTACATCCAGAGTTGAACCATTATAACGGACATTCATACAAGAATTATGTTAGCACTCAGACGAGAGAAAAAGTCTTCTTTGTACTAATAGGATGGAGATTGCATGGAAGATAGCGAAGGACCATTTAAGGGCGATGAATGGGACACACACACAAATGTTTGAACAACATTTATGTGAAATAATTTTGAGAAACCTCCATTACCGGAGTGACCTTTGTTTATTCCGTGTACACCTTAGATGGTCCATCCTAATTCAACTAACAGAAACATATGGAAAACACTAACAAAGGAAGATGAGATGGCCCATAACATAACCATTGTTCCGAATACGGATGATGAATCGGTTGAACCGTCAGTTGAGGTGACTCAATCAGCACAAAATGTACTGAAACTGAACCACAGCCAGGTCAAAGTTTACTGCAAGTTGATAAAGTTACACTTATGAATGACACAAGAATAAAAAGACGGGCATATTGGATAGGAAACAAATTTTACCTTGCTACAGGCTACCTACGGACCCCTTGAAGAGTTGTTGCAAGTGTTCTTAACGTGTAAAGAGCGTGGTTTTAAACGAGGCATCGAATTTAACGTCCCCATTCTGACCGGATGTGGCTGCAAACTTGATACATCCCGCACAGTCCCACCTTGGCAAGCGTTTAACTGCCGGTCGGAGGAAGACCAAGTGACCATATTTCATTTCCCAGTCACCCTTGGGGTACTTTTTAGGACAAAATTACAATATTGGGGTATAATTATGATCGATGTATTGCTTATGTGAATGGTTTACACCCAGAGATGTTGTTTGATTGGGTTAACTAAGTGGATAATGTAGATATAATAATGGAATAAGGCATTTCACAGCTTTCTTGCGTCTTGTTGTAGGTGGCAGAATGTATAAACTGGATGCCTACAATGTGTCATATAACAGATATGAATATCTAGACGGCACTATCCGTCACTATATTCATAGAAACAACAGACGTTAGGTGAGTCGATAGAAGTAGAACAATACAGAATTGATAATACGATTTGTTTGTGTCAATTATTCAGTTAAAATTAATGTATGGATTTTTTTAATTCAGTTTCATTGAAGATTTATACGTTGGATGATAATTTTATTAGATATTAGTTTCTTTTTGGTGGTGGTTGTAGATTTTAATTAGTTTAAACAAATTTTATTTATAGTGGATTGGGAAACAAGTTATTGCAACTTATATTAATCCTTTCCACTTTGCGTCTGCTGCCTTCAAGCGGCATTAGCCTACTCTATTTCAAAATCTACCAGGGTGTCTTTAACGTGTAAGAGATATGGCTAAAATGTGATTGACAATTACAATTACTTATATATACATGGTTTTATTTTTGTTTTGATTACAGCAAAATGCCAGCTACAAGAAGACCATTGAGTAATCTAAATAGAGTCAAGAAAGACACAGGTTCGTATCTTATTAAAAGTTTGGTTATGCCAGAGAAAAATAATGGAATAACTTTTACAAGAATTTTCAAATTTGATAGTTGACTTCTTGCCAATCTGGTTGGCTAGTCAATCTTATTTTTGGGATCAAAGTCCAGGTGAGCTTGAGATCGCCGGGCGCCAAGTGATGAGAAAAGCTCATGAGCTAAAAGGACTGAAATTGAAATGACTGCCCAAAATAAACAGCATATTCAAGGCAGTGGAATACCCCAAAATTCCGTGAAAAAGTCATTCAAGGGAAGCCAAGGAGCAACTATAGTCAGATTATAACAGATGTGGAGGAAACCACAGAGCCGAGAATGTGGATATGCAGGTGAACAAATGAGGATTGATTGATTGATTGTTGGTTGCTTAACGTCCAGTGGCAAATATTTCATGCATATTCAGGACGAGAACAAGTTCACAATAAATACAATATGTAGGTCTTGTCATAATAGAGGCCATTTGGGATGATGGTCGGGACGCCCCACATCGGCAAGCGTTTTACTGCCGGTC
>JAASAO010000160.1:0-56648 GCA_017311375.1 Mytilus coruscus
ATAAATTATCTAAAGAAGAAGTTTTTTTAAAAACAAATTGGACATCACATGAGATAACAGTATCCTGAAAATTTGAAGGTTTTGCATCTATTGAAAAAAATAAGTAAACTTATTTAAACTGGCATCAAACAAGTTGATTTACGTTTTGAAAAATCTCTAACATAAGCTTTATAGCGTTTCAAATAAATAATTCAGAACTATTTGGTTTACCAAGCGCCCATCATTTAGGAGTAACAGTGAAAACTGACCAACTCGTAGTAGGTCAAATAGTATGGTTAGGTTGAGTATGTATATATATTTTCTACTGAACTTTAAACAAAAAAATGGCTCAATACATGTGTTATCTCAAATTTGATTTCAAGCGAGCGTTTCGTCTACAAAAAGACGTATCAGTGACACTCGAATCAAATTAAGTTAAAAAGGCCAATAAAGTCTAATAAAATTAAAAAGGCCAAATAAAGTAAACGTTAACATCAAACTCATCGTATTGGTTTTGTAAAAGCTGAACACATTCATATCATATAAACGTATACCATTAACATTATTTTCAGCCTGCATACTTATGTTATAGTTGCCGCTATACATTAAGCGCCCATCTATGCATTTGTAGGTGTCGGCATTTTGAAAATTGAAATTAATTTTAAAAGTTTATATCAGCGATCAATGGTAATCTATTTGGGAATCCGAATATAAATATTGTCACTAAGGTGACACTATATTTGACTTGGATATTTCCACGAGGGCTTCAATAATGGTACACTTTTCAAGTGCGGATCAATGAATTTGAAAAGGTGGGGCCTAGTCAGGAAACGATCATTTAACTTTAAAGAGGGGTATGTTTTTCCTAAATAATATTCTGATCCTCAATTTGATGGGGAAAATATTCTGTACAAGCAGAGGACAAAAATATTCTGTATCCAGATTTTCCCATGCCTTATAGCTTTAACTTTGAACCAAATAATTTGATTAATTACGTTGAAAAACTTAATAAAATTGTTCGCGCTTAGCGCGAAAAATAATTCTCAAATCGACAAAACAACCATACCCCCACTTTTGAAGTTAAATGGTTGCTCCCTTAGACAACGTTTGGACTGATGCTTGTAAAAAGTATATGCATTTATCATATACGTAGCTCGATTAGGGGTCCTCAATCCGCCACTTTTTTAAATAGCAAATAAAAGGAAACGGGATTTTTTTGTATTAAGGGATAGTTCCGTATTTGTTATTTGAGCATTTTTAAGTTATCGTACGACAATCAACTTTCAGCAAAGTAAAGAAGACAGGTACGTCCAGTCAGAATGGGGCGTGTAAAGAGAGTGCCACGCTGTCTGCATGATGGATTTAATTTTGGCCATACACCAATGTTACTCTCGAAAACCACTTTTATAAGATGGCGGCAATTGGAGAAGGTTAGTCAAGTCAGAGGCGATCTTTTCGAAAATATTATGGTGTGTGTTATATCATTCAAAGATCGTTTGTATATAAATGCCGTATAAAAGTGTTCCAATGCTGAAATAAGTGAAATTTGAACATTTGGTGGTCAAATACTACATTTAAACATAATGACTTTCGTAACTATAAAATGTACTCACAACATGTAAACATTTATAATGGCGGACCAAACTAATATTGGTTTATTAGATTCTGAGAAAGTCACACCAGAACCAAAACGATTCTGCAAATATACATCTGACTCTGAATCCGATCATTTACAAAATAACATTGTCATGGAAGAAGTTTTATTTCATCATGATGACCTACAGTCTGACACTGACTCAGTAGTACAAAGTAGCACATCACCGAGTACTTCACATACTTTGCCATCCCAACCTCCTATAATTTTCACAACAACTGAAGGCCAGTCAGTTAATTTATCAGAAGTTATTAAACATACTATTGCTAGTCCAGATTTTGTTGATTGTATCGGTCCATTAATTGCTAATGTTGTTAAAGCTAGTGTAGACAGTGCTCTATCAAATTATGTTTCTAATCTCGAAGCCAAAAAGAGAAACAGGAGCAAATAATTTTCGATTTGATGGTTAAAAATTCAGAACTTAAAGAAAGCAATAAGCAAATGGATGGTAGAGTCGAATCTATTGAAATTGATTTAGAGGAACTACAGCAATATGGGAGGCGAAATTCTCTGCGTTTCCATAATGTTCCCTTGAAGAAAACCGAGCTTGGTTCAACAGATGATAAGATAGTTGGTTTATGCAAATCTCTTCTTGGTGTAAATATAACAGTTGATGATATTGACAGGTCTCACATAATAGGATCTATAAACAAATATGGTAATGCCCAGTTAATCTGTCGATTTAGGAATTGGAAAATTAAGAACTGTATATTTCAACAGAAGAGAAAGCTTAAGAATAATCCGGATAAAACAGTTATTACTGAAGATCTGACACAATATCGACAGTACTTGATGAAAAGCTAAATGATGCCAGGAAAAGACACGAAATTGACTCGTTCTGGACGATGGATGGACGTATATTTGCTAAAAAGACACCCGAAGCTACCAAAAAGTTTATTGGAGGAATGGAGGACTTGAGTGAACTATTTTTTTCTAACTAATAAAGTATTCATTATCAATAACTTATATTTGTACTGACTATGTTATAAATTGAAATCCAGATTATTAATTATATGCATATGTTATCATATTTCAGATTAAAACATTATAACATACTTGTAAAGAATATATTAGAATACCACGAAGTAAAAAATATAGACTTACCTTAAATGAGATATTAATATAATACTTAATCCAGTTTAAATCGTATCTAATACACAGTTTGTTTATTTAACCTATAACTAGGTCATTGGGTTTTTGTGTTAGGGTCTACTTGATTGGTGTGATAATTTAATTGTTTTGGTTTCTGAAGTACCACCAATGTTTTCGATCAAAATATTTCGATATTTCATTTGAATGCCAGAAGTGTCCGAACAAAACTTGAATACATTGAAACTCTAGCCTTAGGCTCTTCCATAGTTTGTATCACAGAAAGTCATCTTGATGAAACTATTTTAGTCAAGATATACATATAGATGGGTACCATCAGGAATTATATAGAAATGATCGGAACTGCTTTGGCGGAGGTGTTTTGGTTTATGTATCTAAAATACTAAAACTAAGAGACGATTGGATTTAGAATTTGAAAACGGTGAACTAATATGGCTAGAAATTGATTTTCCTCAACACAAAATTTTACTTTGTGCTGTTTATCGATCACCAGGTTCAAGTCATCCCTTCTGGCAAAATTTTAAACATTCAATAGAACAAGCATATAATTATACAACTAAAATTGTAATTACAGGTGATTTAAATGTTGACTTATTTATTGAACACAATCATGTTTTAAATGATCTAATGAATATTTTTGTTTACAAAATGTTGTAAAAGAAGCGACCAGATTTTATCACAGATCTGGAAGAGCTACTTTATTAGATCCGATTTTAATTTCTGAAGATTGTTGTGCTACCTTTACTGAAGTTATTGATATAAATAGACAAATGAGTGACCATAATGCTACCAAAGTATATTTAAGAATTCCGAATTTTAGCGAAAAAAATTTTACACGAACTATTTGGTTATACATGTATAAACATGCAGATTTTACTAGATTTAATAATGATATTCAGAATTTTGATTGGCAAACTTCTTTGACTGCTTTTGAGGACGACGTAGACGGAATGGCAGTTTTTTTCACAGAAAAATATATAGAAATGGCTAAAAATTCTATACCTACTAAAACCGTGACTATTCGATCATCAGATAAACCGTGGTTTAACTCGGAAATTGAAAAGAGATTAGACTACGTGATAGACTTCATAAAATTACGAAAATTGAGAACTGTGCAAAATACTAATAAATTTAAAGTTCAACGTAACAAAGTAAATAACATGATTATTTATGCAAAGTAACAGTTCTATTTAAACGCTAATGCTCTTTTAGATCAAAAGTCAAACACAAACCCGAAAGCATTCTGGTCTCTCGTTAAAAAAGTTATGGGTAATTGTCGTTCCACGTCGATTCCTCCATTATTAAATCCAAATACTAATGAAATTTCTGTTGGTGAAAAAGAAAAAGCAGATTTGCTTAACTCATATTTTGTAATATTTCTACATCTTCGGATGATGGAGTTACACTTCCAAATTTACCACTTCGTACCCAACATAGCTTAGATATTGATGAAATAACGGAGGATGAGATTAAAGACATACTCAAATCTTTGGAAATTGGTAAAGCATCCGGTGAAGATCGTATTAGTCATCAAATGTTGAAATATACTGCTAATAGTGTGTGTGTACCTTTATCATATATATTCGATTGTTCAATGAGAACTTCAAAATTTCCAAGTTGCTGGAAAGTTGCTAATGTTTTAGCTTTTTTAAAAAGGGATAAATCGATGGTTTCAAACATCGTCCTATTGCATTGTTAAGCTGTGTGGGTAAAGTTTTGAAAGAATAGTTTATAAACATATTTTTAATTTCATTTTTGAACACAAGCTATTGTATAAATTCCAGTCCGGTTTCGTTCCTGGTCATTCAACATTTCATCAAATGATTGAGATTTATCACAGAATTTGTTTAGCTATGGAAGATAAAGAAATTATGTGTATGATTTTTGTGATATCTCGAAGGCTTTTGACCGACCTTGGCATAAAGGTCTATTAGCAAAATCAAAACTTCTGGCATAAAAGGCAAATTATTGGTGTGGATTGAAAATTATTTATGTAATAGGAAACAGAAAGTGCTTCTAAAAAATTCAGAATCTGCATTTGGAACATTAAAAGCAGGTGTGCCCCAAGGCTCAGTACTTGGGCCCTTATTATTTCTTATGTTTATAAATGACATAGCAGATGAAATTCAATGTTTAGTTAGACTTTTTGCCGATGATAGTTCACTTATGTATTCCTCGAATGATGCTATAGATATTGAAAGGAGATTAAATATGGATCTAGAAACATTAAATGATTGGTCAAAACAATGGCTTGTAGATTTTAATCCTCAGAAAACAGAATATATGGTTTTAATTTCCGTAAGGATTCCCAGCCTATTAATTTGAAATTCAATGGACAATTTATTAAAAGGTTGATGACCACAAACATTTGGGTGTTACTTTTCTAATAATTGCAAGTGGTCAGTACATATAGATAATATTTGCTGTAGTGCCACTAAACAGATTTTTGTTCTGAGAAAATTGAAATATATTCTTAACAGAAACAATCTTAATAAGATATATCTTGCATACATACTTCCACTTTTAGAATATGCATGCGAGCTATGGGATGGATGTTGTGTTAGAGATTCTGAAAAATTGAGCGCTTGCAGCTTGAGGCAGCCAGAATTATTACTGGACTTCCGCAATTTGCAAGTAAAGAGTCCCTACTTTTTGAAACTGGATGGGAAACTTTGAGTTCTAGAAGAAATAGACGTAAATTATGTTTATTTCATAAAATACACAGCAATAATGTTCCAGAATATCTTATGGATTGTATCTCGGATTATACAGATGATAATTATTATAATACTAGAAACCGTTCTCACTATAGAGTACCTAGATGTAGATTGGACATATTTTCTAAATCTTTTACCCTTCTTCATTTCGTGCATGGAATTTATTACCGTTAGATATTAGATCCATACAATCATCTCCAAATTTCAAAACACAATCCGGCGAAATGATATTTCATTTTGGTACCTAAATATTATTTCATTGGGAACAGGATGGAAAATATACTGCATACAAAATTACGACATAGATGTAGTCCTTTAAAAGCTGATTTATACAGAGTTAATTTAGTAAATGACCCAAGTTGTGAATGTGGGTGTCCATTAGAAGATTCAATTCATTTTTCTTAGAATGTCCACTCTACATAAATTTTAGAAATCAGCTCTTTGAATCCATTCAACACTTAGCTGCTATCTCCATAGAACATATTTTATTTGGAACAGACGAAATTACTGTTGAACAAAACACAATCCTTTTCAGAAATGTACATAGTTATATACGCCATACAAAAGATTCTTTGATTAATATTGCAGTATCTTAAAGTGTACTCGTATCCAACTGTAACTGTTTAAACACAATCTATTTATTGTATATATTTTTCATATTGTACTGAATTATATAATTGCTGTCATCTTGAAATTTTGTATATTGTACTTATTTGGAGAGGATTATCTTAAGTTGATATAACTTGTATCCAATCCTATTGTATATTTAGACAATAAAATATGTTTAAACTAAAAACCAGGACAATGTAAAACGCTGAATTTTGATTAAAGCATTCACCTACAGAACGCTGAAAACTGAATATTTGAATGTCAAGTAAATATAAGAACCGAAACAATTGAAGTGGTGTTTGACCATATCAAAATCCATCTAAGGGCTACTTTGCCGAGGCAGTTGAAACCTAAGTTTCTTTGTAATTTGTATGTTAAAGAACTATTTTAAATTATCGATTGTTGGTTGCCAGTGGCAAATATTTCATGCATGTTCAGGACGATAACAAATAAGAAATAAATACAACAGGGAGGGATTGTGCTTGCTATTCGTAGGATGAAGACATAATCTTTCAATTAGTTTAATTGAGGTCTAGAGCTGGCATGTCAGTAACTGCTAGTAGTCCTTTGTTAGTTTATATATTATTGTCATTTTGAATAGTTTCTTTTGTTTCCTATTTTGACGTAGGACTCAGACTTCTTGAAAAGTGCATTTTACTGTGCGTATTGTTGTGTGTTTGTTTTTCTACATTGGCTAGAGGTATAGGGAGGTTGAGATCTCACTCACTGGCTTTTTAGTCTTGCATGATTTTAATTTTAGTTCATTGTTATATTTGGGAGTTTAGTATGACGTCCATTATCACTGAACAAGTACACATTTTTGTCTAGGGCTAGCTGAAGCACGCCTAGCACAACGTTCATTGCGACACCATACATTCAGTATTCCTTATGTATCAATACTTGTGTCTTTCTATGTTTTGATGTTTAACTTACACTATTGTTTCAGATAAGGGTGAAGGTTTGGTACCATTAAAACTTTTAAACCCGCTGTAATTGTTTGCACCTGTCCTAGTCAGGAATCTGATGTTCAGTAATTGTCGATTGTTGTTGTGGTTCATAAGTGTTTCTCGTTTCTCGTTTTTGTCGAGCCTTCGACTTTAGTCGAAAAAGCGAGACATTGCGATCCCACATTCCGTCGGCGTCGTCGTCGTCGTCGTCGTCGTCGTCGGCGGCGTCCACAAATATTCACTCTGTGGTTAAAGTTTTGAAACTTTAATAACTTTCTTAAACTATCCTGGATTTCTACCAAACTTGGACAGAAGCTTGTTTATGATCATAAGATAGTATCCAGAAGTAAATTTTGTAAAATAAAATTCCATTTTTCCGTATTTTACTTATAAATGGACTTAGTTTTTCTGCCGGGAAATATTACATTCACTCTGTGGTTAAAGTTTTTAAAATTTTAATAACTTTCTTAAACTATCCTGGGTTTGTACCAAACTTGGACAGAAGCTTGTTTATGATCATAAGATAGTATCCAGAAGTAAATTTTGTAAAAAAATTAATCCATTTTTTCCTTATTTTACTTTTAAATGGACTTAGATTTTCTGCCAGGAAAACAACACATTCACTCTGTGGTTAAAGTTTTTAAGATTTTAATAACTTTCTTATACTATTTTGGATTTGTACCAAACTTGGACAGAAGCTTGTTTATGATCAAAAGCTAGTATCTAGAAGGAAATTTTGTAAAAAATTAAATCCATTTTTTCCGTATTTTACTTTTAAATGGACTTAGATTTTCTGCCAGGAAACAACACATTCACTCTGTGGTTAAAGTTTTTAAGATTTTAATAACTTTCTTATACTATTTTGGATTTGTACCAAACTTGGACAGAAGCTTGTTTATGATCAAATGCTAGTATCTAGAAGGAAATTTCGTTTTCTTCCAGTTAACATTACATTCAGTCTGCAGTTAAAGTTTTTAAACATTTATTTGATTCATAAACTATCCTGGATTTTTACCAAACTTGGACAGAAGCTTCTTACAATCAAAAGATAGTATCAAGAGGAATATTTTGTTGATTTACTTCCTCATTTTGTTGAGCCTGCGATTAAAAGAAAAGTAGGCGAGACACTGGGTTCCGCGGAACCCTTACGAATTTTTTATATAGATTAGACAGTTGTTTTTCCAGTTTGAATGGTTTTACACTTGTATTTTGGGACCCTTTATAGCTTGCTGTTCGGTGTGAGCCAATACTCCATGTTGAAGACCGTACTTTGACCTATCTATAATACTAAAATAACGAGGTCCAATTTGTTAGCCGGCATGACGTAAACACGACGAATCAAAGAATTCAACTTTATATATAACCAATATACGACAATGGTGTAGATTAAAATTACACCATTCAAGGCCCTTTGTTTTCCACATAATTAATATTACCGGTAATTAACAAGTTCCGGGTCGATTCCGATACAGATACACATAGTATATGTCACATGTAGTTTCCGGTTGTAGTATGTTTGTATGTTATGTATCTTCCTCCTTTAGTAGGAGCACCACTGTGGGTTATGGTGTTAGGGAGGACATTAAACACACTGTATCGGTACAGATTTAATACCAGCATTGCCTACCCAGTTTCCAAGTCTGGCCATCCTCTAAATATAGAAAATGAAAATCATAAAACATGTAAGAAACCAAGACGGGTTCGAACAAAAGATTTTCAAACCAGAGAAAACTGTGCACATTGCAATCATGGTTTACTTTTATAAATTGTGACTTGGATGGAGAGTTGTCTCATTGGCACTCATACCACATCTTCTTATATCTATTGGAACTGACACCAAATATTAGAGTTTTTTAAAAAGTAAATCAACTTATTTGATGCCGGTTTAAATAGGTTTAATTTTTTAATAGACGCACAACCTTAAAAATTTCAGAATACGGTTATCTCATGTGATGTCTAATATGATTAATAAAAATCCGAATTCTTCTTTTAATTATTTAGTTTGTATTTAAAACTGATTTGATATACTTCGTGCTTTTATTCCTAACTAAGAATGATCATAATCAAAGACGTGTTTTCCGATACCCTCTTTTCGCCCTTTTTATTTTTGATATGTTAATCAAAATTTAAAAAATCAAGCTTTCAAAAAGCGAAATAATCAAAACTGCAAGTTAAGTTAGTACATGTACTTTTAAAGTTTGATCAAATATCTAAACTATCAAATTTAAAAACGATATTTAGAACTTTAAAACTTTAATTATTTGGTGAAAATTTCAAAATTTCAAGACTTTTAAAAATTTGGAATTTTGATATTTTA
Source organism: Mytilus coruscus (assembly GCA_017311375.1). NCBI lineage: Eukaryota > Metazoa > Mollusca > Bivalvia > Mytilida > Mytilidae > Mytilus > Mytilus coruscus. The sequence continues at coordinate 9,334 of JAASAO010000160.1, forward strand.
AAACTTTGATCAAAATTCCAAAATCTAAAATTTCAAAACTTTTGAAATTTTGAATTGATAAGTGTTACATGGACCTTATAGGCATATTTTATTTGAAAGGCCAACATTTTAAAATTTTGATTAAGTAGATAAGAGCAAAAATAATGTCATACAATTGTAAAACTGTCATGTCAAATAGACAAAATGATCTTTCTGCTGTAAAATGAATTATTAAAAGGATTTTTTTTAATTTGATGTAAGAAATCGTTTTGATAAAAAGTCATGAAATTTTCAATCTCGTGTGGTAACTTGGTAGCATTTTAAATGGAGAGAACATAATTTTATTAATAAAACATCTTCAATTTATTCATTCATTGCAAAGGGTAGTTAACCAACCTTAAACAATCCTCAAACGAGAGCTTACTTTGGAAGTATATTCATATTCGGCTATAGCTATATTAGCAGGGTTGGTTTTTCTTCGGTATAACTTTAATTTACTCAATTTTCATTGTTATATATGTACATGTATTATCATGTATATCATTTTGGGGCACTTTATAGCTTGATGTTCGGTGTGAGCCAATGTTCCGTGTTGAAGACCGTACTTTGAACTATAATGGTTTACTTTTACCAATTATGACTTAGATGGAGAGTTTTCTCATCGGCACTCATACCACATCTTCTTATATCTATTATCCTGCTCATTATTAGTTAAATAGTAAAGCATTTTACTTTGCAATGAGTACAACGAAGATAAATTTTAATATGTGCAGCCTCCTCCATTAATAACTGCTGCTTCCTTTGAATATTAAATAAGAAATAAGATAAAACAAATGTTTGCGTTATTTCGCAAAGGTTTGAGTTATATCGCAAAGGTTTGCGTTATTTGGCAAAGGTTTGCGTTATTTGGCAAAGGTTTGCGTTATATCGCAAATCTTTGCGTTATAACGCAAACGTAGGAAGAAATATAAAAAGTTGTGTGGCGCTAATACGCTTCCGTACATTAGTCTTGTTCTACGGTTCTATCTTTTATCACGTCTATTGAATAATAAAAGAAATAAATGATATTGAAAAAGGACATATTATGTCTGTTGCTTAGATCAAAAGCACCTGTGTTTGTACTACCAAACTTTCGGAAACCAGTGCGCTGTTAGATAAGGTAATTTTTAACAAAACCCTGGTGCAGTATAGTTTAGAATGAAATGTATGTCATTTTATTCAAAATAACACAAACTAACAATGAATGTTTGAAATTGCAGAATTTAACAAAGAAAGCAAAGGGACTATGAATCAGTGGTTTTAATCCAATAACGATTCCAGACATTGTTTATCGGTTTCTATGGAACGTCATTACATGTAGTCCTGAATTATGTTAAAGAATATCTTAAAACATTTAGAGTTTAAACGACATGATCAGATGGAATAAAAGGTAATAAGTTAGTGTTGTTAATCCATGCAGTGTTTTAGAAAGAAATAACGTAAAAAACTTTAAAGATTTCATAATTATCACGTAATATCATAACTGAACATATCACATTATAATCAATGTTATTGACATTGCACAACATATAGTCTTCCTGTACTGCTTTTGACATTGATGTGTGATATGTTCTCTGAATTACATCCACCAATATAAGAATGTAGGACCCCAAGCCTAATTTAATTAGGAGCTAGCGTATAGTAACTGCGAGCATTTTATGCGAAATGATATTGTTTACTATTGTTTTGCTACTATTTTTGACTTATTTAAGTATACCCCGGATCTCCTTTTATTCGTATACGATTGTGCTAAAAACACGCAGTCTTAGGTGCATTATTGTTTTATTAGTTGTTATTGGTTTTGAACTAGCTGTCAGTAACTGTGAGTACTCCAAGATCTGTACCTAGTGCAATTTTTGTTGTGGAGATGTATAAATACCCTGACAAGTCCGGTCTGTGTTTTTATTAGATGTTTTTTCTGCTTTGTATCGATCTGATAAGTTAAGCCCTTTTCAACTGATTTTATAGTTTGTTCTTATATATGTTAAAGGTTGTAATACCACTATTCCAGGTTAGGGAGGGTTGGCGCCAACAAACTAGTTTAACCCTCCACATTCTGCATATGCCTGTCCAAAGTCAGGAGCCTGTAATTCAGTGGTTGTCGTTTGTTGCTGTTTATCATATTTGTTTTCGTTCATTGTTTTGTACATAAACCAGGCCGTTAGTTTTCTCGTTTATTTGTTTTACATTTTCATTTCGGTGCATTTTATAGCTGACTATTCAGTATTGTTTTGCTCATTGTCAAAGGCCATACGGTGACCTCTAGTTGTAAACTTCTACAACATTTGGTGTCAGTGGAGAGTTGTCTCATTGGCAATCATACCACATCTTCTTATTCTTATAAGTACTGCCACAAAGTGTTTTAAGTTTGTAGTGTTTGACTCTTGTGCTTGAGCTATTTAATAAAATTTTCATCCATTCCTTTTCGGAATTTATTTTCTCATCTGTACAATACATTGTTCATAAAAAAAAATTATAAAACGTTATCATTAATACTTTCGGATGAGCTGGATTATAAAAAATAATGCAATGGCGAAACCAATTTTCATTCCACTATTCTCATATATTTTCTACAATAATGAAGAATTTTTGGATTGTTGCAGTCGAATGAATAAACACATTTAACGTTACTCTGCGTATAATTATACCACTGCAAGTCAAATATCTAATCAAAGTTCAAATGTGTCACCCGTACTCGGACTAAGGTTGAATGTGTTTCTGTTTTCACGAACATATGTGACGAAAACTTTTACTATGAGCGCTGATCTGTAATCAGATAATGTAACTTGTAAATAACATTTTAGATGAATTGTAAAACTAAACATTTTATAATTTTGTCTTAGTTGAAACTAGATTTTTTAAAACGATTACACTTAAGAAGTAAAAAGAAATTAACATGCATAGATCTATCATGGTATTTTAGCAATCATTTGTGACCTTCAATATAGAACTAAATTGCTGATCGAAAATGTATACGAATGAAAGCAAGTGATCTAAGAGATCACCACAGAAAATATTTCAAGGTTGTATCTTAACTTTTGGACAAAAAGATAAAACTTAGATATAGTTTTGAATAGTATGCTGATGTTATTTTCCAAACGTATCTTATATATAATCGAACCTCAAGGTTCATTCAAAGGAAATCAAAAGCGATGCTTGAAATCCAAGGGTGGTATTAAAATTCAAGAGTGTAGGAGTGGCACTCTTCAATAGCATGTGGTGATCCCTTGACAATGACGTTGTTGATAAAGCGCTTACGCGCATCTAACTGAAACGTGACCCTAATATACTTTATAAACATTTTAAAATAACAACACAGCATTCAACTATTATATTAACAGATTTTCGAAAAAAAAATTATTATTAATTTGTTAACGTTTTGAATCGTGAAGGAAATCTTTGAACTCAAAACTTCGATAGAAATTCCCAGTAAGTGAGATGAATGTAGTTTCATTCCAGGTGAAATCGATTATACTTTAGATAAATGAAATTGGCATAAGGAAAATGCCAATTTCAAAGTAGACAACTCGATCAATATAATTATATCAAATTAGAAAATTATTAAACATTATACATTGTACATGTATCATATAGGATGATAATTTATGCTACATATTTCTATCGGTCATCCATATTTACAATGAATTGTCAATTGCTTTTTCAAATTATTAATATTTAGGATACTAGATGTCTGTCAATGTTAAACGTATCTAATCGTATTAGATACGTTGATGTATACGTGTTTAAAGATATATCAAAACAGTTTTCATATGATACCGAGCTGTAAGTCTATGTTCAAAACGTTTATCACACGGCTTAAACAATTCAACACATTTTACACTGTAAATATTGTGTTTAGGGCCTAAACACATTTCATGTTAATGAATTTGTTACATGTTTAGGGTCTAAACATTTTACTATCTAAACATGTTTAGAAAAGTGCTGACAGCCTGAACGTGTTTGGCGTTGAAGTGTTTAGTCTGATGACATGTTTAGAATTTTAAAATATTATTTATTTAGTGCACACCTTATTGTGTTATTTAAAAATGCGAAACAGTTTCTATAATCTTGTATAAAAACACCATTTGGTTTTCTTTTTCTGTAGCGTTTGCTGTCAAACCACTAATGGTTACTTTTAGGTTGTACACACATTTCGTTTTGATTTTCTCTTGACTAAAACTTAAGATTAATTTGTTTGCTTTGATACATGCTTTTACAGAAATATGTATTATCAGACATTATATGCATGTGTTCATCTTTATACGCCCGTTTACGGGACGCATTATGGTATACCGTTGTCCGTCTGTCCGCCCGTCCGTCCGTCCGTCGTCAACATGTCGGACAATAACTCAAAAACGCTTCAACCAATTTGCATGAAACTTTTGTGAATTGATTATATCTATTGACGTGAGCTCCCTTTCATTTTTTATAAATTTTAGATTTTACTTTTCTGAGTTATGGTGTTTTATTCATTAAAAAAAGGGGGATTATCCTGTTTTCGGACAATAACTCAAAAACACTTTCACCAATTTGCAAGAAACTTTGGTGAATTTTTTTATATCTATTGACATGAGCTCCCTTCCAATTTTTATAAATTTTAGATTCTACGTTTCCGGGTTTTATTCATTAAAAGGGGATTTTCGAGTTTTCGGATAATAACTCAAAAAGCTTTAAGCAGTTAAATGAAACTTTGGTGAATTGTTTATATCTATTGACGTAAGCTCCTTTCGATTTTTATAAATTTTAATATTTACGTTTCCGAGTTATGCGATTTATTCATAAAAAGGGGTGATTTTCCAGTTTTCGGACAATATCTTTAAAGTGCTTTGAGCAGTTTTCCTGAAACTTTGGTGACTGGTTTATATCTATTAAGATAACCTCCTTTTAGTTTTTCATAAATTTCTGATATGACATTGAGAAGTTATTGAACTTTATTCTTTGAAAAGCAACGGGCGTATCATGCACTCATGGCGCAGCTGTTTATTAACATTTGTGAAGGCTCCTTCTATTTCTTGAAAATTGTCTTATATGCATAACATTCATATTAACATGTATTTACATGCATGACACAGCATCAATGCAAATCAATAGTATATATTAAGCAGTAAATGTATAAAAAAATCATGTTTAATAACCAAACTTAAAATGTTAAAACAAACAAAAAAAAAAATTTGGTTCGGTTACGTTTATTCACCAAGTTAAAAAAAAATACACCTGATACATGTAATATCTGAATATAATTTGCGTACATATGTCATAGTTTGGATTCAGGTTTTATCCGCTTTTATATGATCTTTTAGATCTATTTCTTTGTGTAATTACTCCAAGGGTGATTGGGCTATAGAAATATGTTCCCTGTTTGTTTTCTTCCGACTGACAGTAAAACCCTTGCCCAAGTTGGGCATCTGTGTGGCTGTGCGGGATGTATACATACGCTGCCACGTCCTGTCAGCATTGGGACGTTTAAATAAAAATCAGGTCGACCTTATTACTGAACATACATGAACGTATTTGATACTGGACGTAAGGAAAATAACAAATAATCAGTCAGTCGTTGCGTAATAATAACTGAAGTTCTGTTGTCGGAACTGTGATTTATAATTGCTATCTCTGAGGGGCGGAGAGGGGTACCTTTCTCCCTTCTCCCGCCCCTCTTCTCCTTTCTCCCGCCCCATTTCTCTTGACTCCCGCCCTAAAACATGAAAACTATTGTATAGGAAGCTAATTTTAAAAGAAATCGATCAAATGTCTTGTTTTTTTTTATGGCTCGTCCCTGTCTTATCCTTTCACAAGATAGAAGTGTTGTTTCTTCTACTTCAAGAACCTCAATAACTTTTCACTGACTCATATAATTTTAAGCTGTCTGTTTGCATTGAATTTGTAAGTCTGATGCACGCCGTTTCCCGATGATTTTATTAAGTATAAATCCAAATTATAGAAACACAGGATAATGTGAAAATACGGGGAATTTTGTGCCACTATTGGTGATATTTCGTTAAGAAACTCATTCGTTTTAAAATGGTTGCCGAAAACGCTGCTTGCAAAATAGAAAATTAAAATTCATTTGGAAAAGAATATGGGATATATTTTTATGAAAATGCATAGTTCAAGCAGCCGCGGAAAATCAGACAGAAAATGGTTTGTTGGAATGGAATTAACAAAGAAGAATACTTAAATTGTCTTTGAACTTGGTTATTTTGCCGCACAACTTTCCCTATGTTCCAAGTGTAACCAGTTTCTGAATATTATAGGACTGTACAGAAAATATGGTTGCGGAAGCTTGTAAAAATAAATTGCCAACACTGTAATCGTATAAGCGCAGTTTACATCGGACAGCAACATCGGAATGAGGAAAAGTTAACAAAGGCTTCACATTTTGGGATGTCAACACTTAATGTGCATCCGTTGGGATGAAATAAAATTAGTTTATTCAGATCCCGCTACATATTTTTTCTTTCAATTCCGTATTTCAAAACAAATTATTTTTCGAAATTTACAATCACACGATTCATTAAAAAAAAAAAACAGTGGCCAACAATAAATGAATAACCGGTGCTTTGATGAAGGTAAACCCAGAAAAGCACTCCGAACGAAAAAAAATTAAAGAGATATGTGTGTTTACCTATATTTCTTAAATCGACAGAAACAAACTGAAAAACTGACATTTTAACATCATTTTGATTTTTAGAGTCACGTTAATTTACACTTGGGTGAATGTGAATGTGCAACCAGTTAGTTCGAAATCAAATTAAATCAGTAGAATTAATAGGAAATTTACGAAACCAGACAGGGGAGTGAAAACAAAATAACAAACACGATTCAGATCCCGTTACATATTTTTTCTATACCTCTGAGTAAAAATAACTTTACTCTATATTCAGTAACGTCATCCTTTATCTGCCAAATTCTATGCATATCGGTCAACTTTGAAGCAATTTATCTAAAAAACAAGGATGGTGACATGTGTCTCTATACTTGCACGGACTCACTATAAAATCCTGGAAATTGTTAGTTTTTAGTCTTTCTCCGTATATGAGAGATCGTAATGAATTAGTGACGACGCTCGGAGTATTTATGAGGTCGCTTCATTACTATGACATTTTATGAAATTTTATGCGACTGTCATACCAGTGAGAGGTTTGGCTAGCTATAAATCCAGGTTTAATCCACCATTTTCTACATAAGAAAATGTCTGTACCAAGTCAGGAATATGACAGTTGTTATCCATTCGTTTGATGTGTTTGAGCTTTTGATTTTGCCATTTGATAACGGACTTTCCGTTTTAATTTTCCTCGGAGTTCGGTATTTTGTTATTTTACTTTTATTAGCACTTTCTTGAAGCTTTTATTAACTAATTTAATAAGATAATTGTTTTCCAGCTAAATTTAAATAATTTTCATATACATTTTGTGTCCTTTTCTATCCCTTTATCCTTTCTCCTGCCCTTCTCTCCTTTCTCCCGCCCCTCTCTCCATTCTCCCGCCCCATCTCTCCTTTCTCCCACCCCTCTCCCTGTCTCCCTTTACCCTGTCCGGCCCTCATCTCTTTTCGTTTTGCTTTCATCACAGAAAAGATTTAAATTTTGCTCTGCAATTCATTGTCTAAATTATCACATCAAAATTTAAATCCTCTCTTAGACACCCTAGCAATTACATAACATTAATATAAATGAATAATAAATAATACCAATGCATAAATTGTTTTAAATAAGTATGTACAAAATGGATGTGAAGTTAGCAACCGGTTCGATATTCGATATTCAATATCCAACCGGCTGCTAGCAGTCGGTTCGATATTCAAATTTAGTTGAAAATCATAAAAATATTATATTTATTTAATAACATTAAAAGCATGATTTTCATAGTTGAAAGGAGTGAAAAGATACGTAAGAAATCGTTTTATGACCCCTTCAAGTTGTCTTAATCTCTCGTTGTCCTCGAATATAAACCCTTATCAATGATTATGTAATGACTGTGACACCCTGTTCTTTCAATGTCCATAAAATTCGACGATTTCATAGACTCTGTATATATAAAGATTGTATCAAAAGGATTTCCCAGAATAATGTCATCTTCGATATCTACGGAGGGTTTAGATTGTCACTTTTCAGCTAAAATTGTCAGAATTTCAGGACAAAGGGCACAGGGCAATGGTGAGAGCCCCTGATCTCTAAATCTGCCTAATATTAAGCAGACAGTTAGTTAATAGGTAGATACAAACGTGACTAAAAGGAATTTGGATACACTTCCTGTCTTCTATGTTTACGGAGAGCCCAAAGTGCCAGTTGGATATTCAAAATATATAGCGAAAACCTAACTGAGACCGCTTAAATGACGGCGAGACCCCTGTTCTTTCAATGTCCATAAAATTCGACGAATTCATAGACTCTGTATATATAAAGATTGTATCAAAAGATTTCCCAGAATAATGTCATCTTCGATATCTACGGAGGGCTTAGATTGTCCCTTTTCAGCTAAAATTGTCAAAATTTCAGGACAAAGGGCACAGGGCGATGGTGAGAGCCCCTGATCTCTCAGTCTGCCTAATATTAAGTAGACAGTTAGTTAATAGGTAGATACAAACGTGACTAAAAGGAATTCGGATACACTTCCTGTCTTCTATGTTTACAGAGGGCCCAAAGTGCCAGTTGGATATTCAAAATATATAGCGAAAACCTACCTGAGACACAGAATCCCACACCTCGGACCCCCAAAAAAAAAAAAAATTTTAACAACACCTAAAATACCATAATTTAAAGCAAAAGGCACTAAATTTCACAAAAAAAAAAAAAAACCCAAAAACAGCAAAAACTTTGCTCCCAAAATAATTTTTTTACTTTTGATAAAAACCTTAAAACTCCCAAAAACATCAAAAAATTTCAAAAACAAAAATAAAAAAGGTCGGGAGAACACACCGCGAAAAAATTCTGTTGGATTTTGGAGAAAAAAAAATTAAGTGTTTTTCCTTAAAAAATGGAATCGAACGAGCGGAGCGAGATACACTCCGAATTACCAAAATATCCACATTGTGCTATTATATGTGGACAAACTGGGTGTGGAAAAACGGAGTTTGTTCTTGATTTATTAGAAAAGAATATAGTGGGGTTTTAAACATATAGTTATACTTTGTCCAACAATTCAATGGAACAAAGCATACAAAAATCGTTGGTGGATTGGTGATGTTAAAAAACCAAAAACAAAAAATTTAATAATTGTTAATCCCATTGTCAAAGAAGAAGAGAAACTACAAGAACTACTAAGAATGTTTTTTAAAAAATATGCTACTCGTCCAACATTATATATCATTGATGATTGCAGTGCAACAAAAGAATTAACAAAGAAAAAAGATATGCTGTCTGAACTTGCATTTTCAGGAAGACACGCGGAACAATCAGTTTGGGTCATTTCACAGAGATACAACTCTGTTTTAAAAGACTTAAGAGAACAAACAAAATGGTTATGCATGTTCTACACAAAAGATAGAGATAGTTTTGATAATTGTCTAAGAGAAAATGATGTTATTCCTACATTAGAAGAAAGACAAAGAATAAAGGAAGAACTCAAAAAAAAGAAACATCGTAAATTAATATTGAAAACAGATCAACCTACTGATTATTGGTTGATTGATTAGCAATTCTTAAGCAATTTTTAAGCAATTCTTAAGCTATTCTCAAGTAATGCTTTAGCAATTCTTTAGTAATGCTTTAGTAATTTAGCAAAAATAAGCAATAAAAAAAGCAATGCTTTACAAAAATAAGCATTAAAAAGCAATGCTATTAGAAATACTAACAATTATAACAAATGCTGCAGTATTATCATTAGTTGGTTATTTTGTATTTAGTTTTGTAAAAATTAAAAATAAATTATTTTCGTTTTTTGAAACATATAAAATGAATGCCGAAGAATTATTGAGCGAAAAAATTGTCGAAAATATAAATATTGATGATGATAAACAAGAAAAAAAACGCGAAAGATTATCATCTGTTGTTGCTGGTGGAAACAGTAAACAATATTAGGGTAAAGAATTACAACTGTCAGATATTGACAAAATGCTGTAAATATGAAGCTAGATTAGGAGCTAGTATGACTAAGACATTAGGAAACTCTTTTATAAATTTATATGTTATGGGTGTATCAAAGTATTTCAAAGTTGTCGATCAATCAAAACTAATACAAGTCTTGGAGGAAGATCCTTTTCTCAATAATGCTTTAACCAATACATGTTGTGAACTGTATTACAGATATGGAATGTTTCTTGCTCCTTTTACTACAATTTTAACAACAGCAAAACATATAGAACCACTTGCTTCTATTGATTTTAAAAATAAAGATGAAAATAATGACATAAAAAATGATGAATGAAAATTCTGAACAAGAAGAAACTAGCGAGCGAAGCGAACGGTCCCCTTCAAAAGAAGTTTTCAAAAGACCCAAACCAAAAGACCCAAAAAGAGTAGCAGCTGGTAAGAAAGGTGCAGAAGCAAAAAAAATGAAAGCTGAATTAAGAAAAAAAGAAGAAGAAAAATTAAAAAAAGAAAATGCAAAATTTAAAATGGCTAGTGTAAAAAATGACTTACCACAAATAACAAAAGATTCTGATTCAGAAACAGATTACGAATCAAACCCTTTGGTCGAAAAAAACTCCGGTTCCAAAGTTGATTACAAATTTGTACTTTTTTCTATAGGTATTGTTGGATTGGGATTGTTTTTTTACAACCAAAGTTAAAAACCGGAAAAAATTATTAAAGAAGTTATGATGGGTAAAGAAAAAGAAAAACCAAGAGAGAGAAGTGAACGGTCTACTCCAAAACAAGAAATTGATCCTTTTGAATTTAACTAAAGAAATTTAATATATAAAAATGTCGGCACCAAAAGACGGAAAACAAATAGCAAATATGTTATATCATGCTGGAGTAGAAACATTGTTAACAGTTGGATATGCAGAAATAGGTAAAAAGGTATAAAGGAGGCCAGCACCAAAAGTAGATTGTAATATGAATGATGTTGTAATGTTATCCATTGATATATTGCTTGCAATGGCAACAAAAGATATGTTGATCAAGCAAGGCATTATACCTGCTGATATCATGAAGTAATTTATTTTTTAAGAAATCGCTTCTTTTTTATTTTATTTTGTTTTTAGGAATCGCTTGTCGCTCTAATAAAATGGCAAGTGCTTTAGCAATGATGCTTGGTGGGGCAATAACAAATACTTTTGCATTTTTAGGGAGTCATTATTTATTTTCACATATGGGTAGTAATGCAAATGAAGAGAAAATAAGACATGATAAAGCTATAGAAAAATTAGAAAAAGCACAAGCAGATTGGAATAAAAGAAGAATACAAAGATTAGATTTTATCAATGAACAATTACAAAAGGAACATCATGCCGAACATACTTTTGAAGATGTTGACCAAGCAATGAAACAATACTATTACATTACAAGTAAACAATTAACTCCATTATCACCCAAACCTAAACTAAGTGATTTTTATACACCATCAGAAGATCAAAAAAATAGAGAAATTGCATTTGTTGTTGGTGGAATGGTTTTAACAGGTTTTGTTGTTTGGAAGTTAAAATAAGCGAGCGAAGCGAAAGTCTTACTTTTAAAAAATAAAAATGTTGGTGAAATTATTTTTTTACATTATGTGCTTAATAATAATTGTAGTTTCATGTATACTTTTCCATTTGTTTTTAAAACAATACCTAAATGACATATCAAAATACAACACACTTTTGTATGAAAAATTGCTAAAAATTGAAAAAAATTAGTTAGTTTTTAGGGTGTAATTCCTGTACTTTTTCTGGTCAATTCCTGTACTTTTTCTGGTTAAAACGGCAAAAGTCAAGGAATAAAACAGTACTATTCAAAATGCCCAATAAATGTTACAGATAATTTATTAAGGTTTTATCTAAATTATTATTTAATACAAAATAATTACAACCCAAACATGAGTAAATTAAAAAATCTTGTAGATGATTACCTTGAAGAAAATGATACATTTAAATCTAAAAATATTATTCCTTTGATTAAAGTTTTTAAAGAGGGTTATAAAGAAATAACAAAATAAATTAAATTTCAGGACATGGTTTTCAAAACATATTCATAAATTTTGTCAGGTCTAATGAAAGCATCCCAACCAGGAGGAAACTTAGATAACTTTTACCTTTAAACTTTTCCATTACTTCCATTTGTTTTGATGTCAAAGGACATTCTCCATCATCTCTTAAACAACATATCTGATAATTTGATAATTTTATTTTTCCTAATATAACTCTAGCATAAGGATCATCTTTCTCGGTATAAGCTTCAATCATTTTAAAATAAAAATTTAAATTATATATTTTTAATATCCATAAGGAAAACTTCTAATTAGATTTTCATTTTCATAACATACCATTCTTTTATCAAACATATAATCATAAGCTTTAACTTGTTTAACTGTTTTAAGTTAATGATCTTTTCCTATTTTATGTTGTCATATTTTACAGTTTCATATTTTCATTTTCATTAGTAACTATTTTTATTTTTTATCTAATGTAATCTTTTCTTCAACTTCAGCATTTAATCTAAAACCTTTACAACAGCTAACTAGTTTTTCTGTATCTAGTTTCATTGAATAATCTTTTGGACCAGCAGATATAAATTGTTTTATGTGATTAGCATTGTGTTTTGAAACAATTTCGTCTGTTAAATCACCTAATTTACTTCCCATCATATTTTCTACTTTTTACATGCTTCAGAACCATCATCATTGTAAATACAAGAATCTGTATCCATGTATAAAACTCTTTCTTGTAGAATATCTAATAATTCGTATAATTTTAATCTAGCATGTGCTGTTGTAAATAAAGCTATATAAACATTTACACTTGGATTAGGTTTAGAATATTCTTCTTTTCTTTATATTCAGTTAATACAATATTTTCATCTAATATCATGGTACTTATATCTTTATATTTTTCATTAAATACTATTTTAGTTATATGTTCTAAAGTAAAACAATATTCTTTTGTGTAAAATTATCTCTCATACCAAAATGTCCCCATAAATTATTTAAACATATTTTAGCTATAAATCTTAATCCCGAATTGTGTTTAACTTTGTCAATATCTAGATTATAAGCAGCATTATCTATGATATATTGTATTTTGGTTTTACATTCTTTATCGTTCTCACAATCAGGTTTACAATATTTAGGATCACATTTACATCCTGAAGCTTCTTGTTTATATTTCATAAACGTATCTACATAAAGTTTAAATATATCTGTAGATGTTTTTCAAAATGTTCTAGTTCATATATTTTTGTAATTTATAACCTTTTCTATTGCTTTATCTATTTCTATTGTAGACCAAGTTCCTACTATAACTCTTTCCTCATTAGAATGTATACATTTTCATTTTTAATATTTTTACATTCTTTACATCTTTTTATTTCATGTATTTTATCATGTTTATTTAAAGTAGGATCATCTATGTGTTTACATTTAAAAGATATTTTATTCATACATGTTCTACATAATCCAAAAAGTAATTTATGTGTATTATCACTAGTTAATTGTTTATAAGGTAAAACAGGGTGATACAATCCTTTAGGTGGTAATATTTTACATTTCATTATTCCGAAATAATTATTTTTATATAATCATCTACAGAAATATCTGTATATGTAATAGGATGTCCTATAGGATATTTACAATATTTATTTACTGATGGATACAGAGAACAAAATCTACATATCTACCTTTTAAATCAGAAAGATTATTGTATAATTGAATAGTTTCTGTTCTTCCTCCATAAAATGCATCTCTTTTATCAATAGGTTTTAAATGTGGATCAACTTCAGGATATTTTTGTTGATCAAACTCACATTCCCATATTGTATGAATTTTTACATTTGGTTTTAGATAATCTTCAATAGTTTTAAGTCTTTCTTTAGTTTGGTCATATAACTCTTTCATAGTTTTTTATTTCTATCTTTTTACATATTTCTTCAGGACTATAACATTTTGGACATCCATGCCAATAACATCCAAAAATTCATAAACATTACGCATTTTATTTTCTATGATAATAATAACCATCGACTTTATAACATTTATTATTAATGAATAATTTCTTTTCACCTGCTCTTTTAGCATGTTGAATCATTATACCATATTCTAAAGAAATATACTCTAACCATTGTATTGATTTTTGTGAATGTACTTCTTTAATTGTCATCTTTTGTGAATTCCAATTGTTTCATTTGTTAACATTAATGTTTTAAATATTTTGTACAACATTGAGCAATTGTAATATTTTGAAATGGATCGATACAATTATTGGTTATATTTAAAATAATTTTTATACAATGTACAACCTTTTGACAAAATTAAAACATCCAAAAACAATAGTAAAATATTTCTTTTGAATTCAAATTTTTATCTTTTTGTTTCATACCATTTGTCAAATTCTTTTTTTTTTTGGTAGTCATAGTATCAAAACCATAATATTTTTATCAGGATATTTACCTTTGTATTTTTGGTTTTCTGTTGTATTAAAATAATGTGGAAAGTATCCTTTGTTACCTTCAAAACCAAATGTTTTGGGAAAGCAGCTAATCCACACAATGTAAAATTTATTGAATCTATAAATCTTAAATTTATTCCTTTAATAAACATAGCTGTTAATTTTAGTCCAGAAGAAATTATGTTATGTTCAATTTTATTTTTACAATGTATCCTAAAATCGGTTGCATATCATAACCTTTTCCATAATGTGAAATAAAAGTGTAGTCTTTAAATTTGTCTCTTATGAAATATTTACAAAAGTTGTCTATTACAGAATTTGTTTCATATTTAATTTTTCTACATCACTAAAACAATCATCTATGTCTAATTCTAACAAGTTTAAATCATCAATATTGAAATCACATTTAAATACTTTTACATAGTTATTTTTAAAACAGTAAATATTTTCTAAATCGTAAGCTATACAAAATTCATTATATGTATTCCTGTTTCTTGATTTGCTTCAAAATCAAAATATATATATTTATTATTTTTACTTGTTTTGGTACTGATGGTTTCATATAACATAAGTGTTCTTCATTACTTTCCGTGTATTTTTCGTAACATATTAAACATATTTTTCACCACATTTATGGTTTTACCTGTATATGTTTTATTACATTTTCACAAACAAGTTGTTTTCTAATAGTTGTTACTGTATTATCTTTACATGTATGTTGTTCAGTATAACCAATTAAACATAATTTACAAAATCTACGTTTTGCTAAAAATCCTGTTATGTTTGTTATTGTATCAAAATGTTCATCATGATAATATAAATATATTTGTTCGTTGTATTCTTCATTACCATTATATAAAATATGTTCTGTACTATTTGATGTAAAATAATTATTCTCATATCAAGATAATTTTCAAAAATTTTAAATCTTCCAAATCATTTCCTTTTTTTATTTCTACTTCTGATTGTTCATGTAAATTTTCAGCAACTCTTTTTGTAATGGTCTACCCTCTTTAATGTGTTTTAATTGTGAGTTTGTAAAATTTTCTAACAACTTGTTTGAAGCTAAAGAAGTTACAATTGCTCTTGCTAAACATATTGTATCATTATTTTTATTTGTATGATACTACTTTTATTTATTGCATCTAATATTTTTAAAGCTTTACCTTTTCCTCTTTTATTGGGTATAATAGTAACTTCAAAATAACTTCTTCTAAATTTAATTCTTCAGCACTATTTAATAATCTTTCCATTTGATCCATGAATAACTTTTTAACTGTATTATATGTTCTTATAGGCCAGCTTTTATGTTTAGCAATTATGATTTCATGAATAGGTACTATTTTAATTCTTCCATTAGGGTAATCTTTTATAGAATAATCTATCATGTGATCAAAAGCATTTACAAATGTTTCTGGTTTTTCATCCTTTAGACTAATTTTGTAATTAAATACGTAGATACTTGCCCTATGTTTATATTTTTTTGTCAAAACAAGTTTATATGAATCTCCTTGCTTGGATAAAATTTTATCCTTTTTGCCTCCATTTTTAAGAAACAATTTTAGTTATATTTAAAATGTCTAAAATAAATCTAACAAATAAATTAGCAGATGAATTACATCATAGAGTTGTAAATCTTTTCCTAAAAGACGTGTTTATGTCAATTCAATAGATCAAACATGGGCGGTTGATTTGATAGATATGCAACAATATTCAAAACAAAATAAACACTATAAATATTTATTAGCAGCTATAGATATTTTTAGTAAAATGGTTGGTTAGTTCCATTAAAAATAAAACAGGAGTAACAGTAAGTGAAGCATTTAAAACATTATTTAAAGAAAGAAAACCAATGTATATTTGGTCTGATAAAGGATCTGAATTTTATAATCGACAAGTAAAAGAATTGTTAAAAGATAACAACATAAAGTTATATTCAACTGAGAACGAGGAAAAGAGCAGCGTGGTGGAACGCTGGATAGGTACAATGAAACAACATATGTTTAAATACTTTACTGCTAATGAAACTTTTAAATATTATGATATATTAGATAAATTAGTTAAACATTATAATAATACAGTACATTCTTCAATCAAAATGACACCTGTTGAAGCAAGTAAACCAAAAATGAATTAACAGTGTATAAAATTTATATCCAGAAAAGAAAGAGAAAATTAAAAACCTAAATTCAAAGTAGGTGATAGAGTAAGAATAACAAAAAGAAAGGTAAATTTGAAAAGGGTTATACTACTCGTTGGACCAAAGAAATATTTGTAATTGAAAAGTTTTAAATACAAACCCTGTTACTTATAGAATAAAAGATTTAAAAGGCGAAGAAATTAAAGGTGGTTTTTATGAACAAGAATTACAGATGACTAAGTTTTAAATCTCTAGGTTACCTGTAAATATTTACAATGATCGATTTAGTTTATTTAAAAGTCATATCCTATTGAATTAAACACTTACTTTAGAAACACTTTTATAAAAGTACGCACCAATGAATGCGTGACGTCAGACTCACCACTGATAGATGGAATGTGAAAATATCAACAGTTCTGTAATTGGATTGTTGATTAACTCCTTAGTTGCAGTAAACACTTACTTAGTTACACTTTTACAAAAGTAAACAACTCCTTAGATGCAGTAAACATTTACTTAGTTTCAATAAACACTTACTTAGATACAGTAAACAACTCCTTAGTTGCAGTAAACATTTACTTGGAGAAGAAAACACTATCTTAACTACCTAATTGTGACATGTTCATATTCAAAATGGAATCTGAATTGAGAAGATGTTATTTAGTTAAAGTGTCGGATGAATTGGAAAATTAGAAACGTTGTTAGCAAAACATAATAATACGATAAATTTACAAGATACAGAAATAAACAGTACAAAAAGGAAATTGAATTGTTGACCGATAGAATAAACAAAGCTAAGAAGATTTTGGTGATAAAACAAAAGACGGATTTGGTTGAGATTAACAAGACAAAAAGTTAGTGCAAAGACTAAACTCAAAAAATTAACAACGAAAAGAACATACGAGAATGAAGAAAAAACTACATTGGAAATAAAAATAAGTGAATTGATTACCGAAAGGAATAAGATTGCAGAACTTGTTCGTCAAGACAGCAATTACTAGTAATTGACTTCTTTAAATCTTCCATCTTCAAAATTAATTTGTGCATCTTGTATGACAAACAGATAGACATTTATTGATTTATTTGCTCCTGCTGTTTTAGTTATTTGGATTGTTATACCTTCGGAGGCATTTTCTATTCTTCTTCCCGAACCGTGTAGTGAGTTGTCATCTGTTGAACGTGAATCTAACCATAATGCATAATTAGTTGTAAGATATTTTTCTAATGTTGTATAAGACAAATTTAAATCTTTTGCAAGTATATTTGTTTCTTTATTTCTTTTGAATTTAAAGCAAAGAATTTATTTATTTCGTCCCACTGTTGATATGCTTTCATTCCTTGACTGTGTAGTTGATTTGGAACACATTCTATTGTCATTTCTACTTTTGTTATATTAGGATTATAATAAGTTTCAGTGCTTGTTCTTTCAGGATCTTCGAACAACATTAGAATTCCTTTCATACTTCTAGCTGGAACATTTAAATTGATATTCCACAATGTATCAGATTTGTTTTGGTTATTTTTCTATGTCTTAGTATTCTATCGTACAAAATAACCATCTTACCATCAACTTGTTGTCTTATCTGTCTTGCTAATTCTGCATCGGAAACCATATCAAATTCTAAACAAATGTTTTTAATTGTGTAACTTGCATCTGTATCTGTAGATTTAATAACGTTGCTATAATTATTAAATGTAAGTTCATATTCAAGTCTATCACCAAGACCTGATTGATAAAAGGCATACATCAGACATCTGTGTTTGTTCTCAAACTTACTAAACTAATACCCAATATTTGTCCTGGAAAGTTTATTACATAATAACCACCACCATCACCAAAATTAAACTTTTGATTTGTATGTATTGAACCATCAATTCCAGCATATATACTTATTATTTTTCTGTCTGGTTTATTTTTAATATTAGTAACTATATTTTCAATATTTAAAACTCTAATGTTTAGGGCAGCGACACCCCGGTGTAAATCTTTATCCTTAGTATCCATTGTTCGAAGCTCACTCCCCATATTTAATATTTCCTTTTTATTTCCGATGTATCTACGTGTTTTTCTTAACACCAAATATACTCATTTGTTAAATAAATTATATAACTTCTAAAACACAATTAATTGGTAAATTATTGGTTATCTTTTATTATTTTCATCTCTAATTTCTAATTTTAATTCTGTTATATCACCATTTACCAAATACTTATATTCCGGATTCTCAAATCTTATTGTTATAATATCCCCAAACTCTTTATTTTCAACTGGAACAACAGCCAACAAAGTACTCGGCATACCATCAAGATAATTATAAGAAGTGCTAACTTGTTCCAAATGGATATACAATGATTTATGGATAGCAAAATCTACAAATTTTTTCCATAATGTAATTCATTAGGTTCGAATTTACGTTTATTATTAAATCCTAACATATTTTTCAAATCTTCATTTATCCTTAACTCAATAGGAGTGTTTAATGAAACAATACCATTTGTTTCATTTACGGATAATACAATATCTTCTTTTTTAAATTCATCCGCTATTTGTTGGAAACTATAATAACCATCTTTAATCCTATGAGGTCTTTCTCCTGTTTGTCTTATAACTCCATCATAAACATTATACCAACCTACACTATATCTTATAGATTTTAAACCAATACGTTTATTTCCATCTCTGTTATCAATGTATTGTTGTAAGTTTATTGTCTTATCAATATTTGAAATAGTATGATACATTTTAATATAAAAATGTGTCATTTTTCGATCTCAAAAATGATAACAAAAGAATTTAAGTATAATCCTAATGCATCGTATAATCCAGGTATTAAATATTCTAAAAAGATATAAATCTTGTCAATCAAATAATATTTGTTAATCAAAAGAGAAATTTAAAACAGCTTTCCCGATTTATTTCAAAATATCAAAACCCATCATTACACACCAACGAACCATGGAATACATGGATTCATTCTTCGTTTGATTGGTGGCAATGTCAGTTAAACTTTGCAGTCTGGTGTGCAAGTACAGGATGTGGTGTTTCCTACAATAACCATATACAAAACACTTCAAATCTTACTAAATCACTTTATACATTTCACTTATATTATTGCATTGCCAGAATTTTAAAAGAACTTAATCACCTTTACCAACAGATTCTTCTTTCTGTTATTACAAAACCCATATGACAAAGCTGCATATCAAAAATTATGCAATGAATTTGATGTTTCTCCAAATACAGATTGGAGACAAAAGTAGAATCATCATGTAAAGGATTAGGAACTTTTCTGAATATTATAAACCAAGTGGTGAATACAGATATCATCATTCAGGGATGGTCCTTCTTTAATATTCATGATACAATTCGTCATACAAAAGTATGGCTTGGACAACATTTATATTAGATAAATCAGAGGGTTTTACAAAAGCAGGTATTGAACGTATCAATGAAAGTATTAGAATGTTTGTATGGGCATTATTAGGGCACAATCTCAAACAAGGGTAGAAATATTAAAAGTAGGAACAGGATTTGATGCACAAAACAATTCTTAGCAAATGTACAAGATTCTATTTATGGTAAACCTGAAGATTTACCCACACAGATATCAAAATATCAAAATGTTTTAAAATATGCAAGAAGTAAAGTTGATTATGTTTATGGACTTGGTTTATATATGTCTCCAAATGATATGGTATTACAAATTGGTACCATTATTGGTTATAACAACAAAATTGTAGTTGCAACAAAAAATCAAACACTCGGTTTAAATGATGATTTAAATGATAAAAATTTTGATTTTACAGGTCTTGATCCTGTTGATTTTAAAACAAAATCGATTCAAAAATCAGAACCAAAAAAATTAGAACCAGAACAAGTTCAAATAGAAACAATACAAAAAAATGAACACGATGAACACGAAGATAATAAAAAAGCAATAATATTTGGAAGTATTGTATTGGGTATTACAGCACTTATTATTTATAAAATTTATTAATTTATTTTTTAAATATTCCTAGCAGCAGCATACAATAAACCAACAACCAAAACAAGCAAAGCCCATAAGTTGTTTGCAAACCAATTTACTACGTCTTTTGTTGCAGACAATAACCAAGATACAATAGAACCAATAATACCTGGTAATGCAGCTGCTAATTTTCCTGCAAGAAGAGATAATAGTTTTCCAAGATTTTTAATTGTTTTTTATCCAGTCTTGTAAACCACCTTTTGATGGTGGAGGAGGAGGAGAAGGAGAAAAAGCAGTTCCACCAGTAAATGTCTCAACAATAACACCAATAATCATTCCAAAAGCGGTTAAAATACTAACTATTGTTATTCCTTGTTCTCTGAATAATGTTCTTATTCTTTCACCTAATGTTTTGTCTTCGTATAACACTTTATTTATTGTTTCTTTAATTCTGTTTACTTGACTACGTAGTTTTTCTTTATTAATATTAATTACTTCTAGTCTTGCACTTCTCTCAGATTCCAACTCTCTTATTCGACTACTTATTCTATTTATTTGAAATTCATCATTGTCTTCTTTAGCTTGTTCTAATTTGGTATTTTCTTTTGTTAAGTCTTTATTTGTTTCATTCAGTTTTGCTAATTCATTTGCAATCTCTTCTTTACTGATGTCATTGCACTGATTACACTATCCATCTCTCTTTTGTCATATCTGTTTGTGTTTCCATTTCTTTGTAAGTTACTCCTGCTTCTATAAAAGAAGTTTCTATTTCTTTCACAGATGTTTCGGTATTACTTGCTGTTTCTAATAATTCTTCTCCTTCTTGTTGTGTAGATATTTCTTTTAATGGAATTTCTATATTATTGAGTTCACGAATTGGTGTTTCATTTAACATTCTCTGAAACTCTGCTCTACCTTCTATTATTCTATCAGATATTTTAAAATCATCTACACCTAAAACATCCCTGACAAAATTAACACCGTATTCTCTTTGAAGAGTGCTAAATTTATAAAATTTTAATACTCCTTTTGGTAATATGTTAATGCAATATCATTACCTAATTCACCTTTACATATAACATTAGTCTTCCATCATTATCTTCCTGACAAAAACCCTCTTCATTACGTATAGTTTGAACATTTTCATTATAAAATCTTTTCATCATTTTTTTGTAGTTTCTTTTCAAGAATTTTAGCATCATTTTCTGATAAATCTCTTGATACTTCAGTTTCCTTATTTATAGAACTTTGAAAATCTTCATCATTTTGAAAAGTAGTTTTTTTTCTTCATCATAATCATCATTTTTAAATTCAGGATTATCAAACTCAACAACTCCTTCGGCCATTTTTTAAAGAGAATTTAATTCATATTTTGGAGGAGGGTCATTAACTATTGTAATTTTGTTGAAGAAAATTAGATATTTTCCATTTTTTTAATTCACTTCTTACTCTAGCTTCTGTGTCTTCTATTAATTTCTTTCTTTCACTGTCATTCAATACTGTTTGTGTTTGTTTTGTACGTACATTTTCTTTCATTTTATTGTATTTTCTAATTCATCCAAAACTGATTTAAATTCATTCTCACTTATCTGTCCATCAGTTAAAGATTTTGAAATTAAATCTTTTATACTGTTTAACTTGCATTCTGCCATTGTTTTAATTTCGTAGTGTTTCTTTGATTTTGTTGTTAACTTGCGTCTAGCAAATTTAATTAAACCTCCTAAACTTCCACATACAATAGCTGTAATTTGTATTGGAAGCAAGATAGGAAAAGCTATTCCTATACCAGCTAAAACAACGGAAGTCGAAATTAAACTTGTATCGACACCATCAGTAACATTAACTCCGCGTTTATATTTCTTGTATAGTGATTTACGTTTATCTCTCTCATTTATTAATGTTTTTTCTATTTCTGTTATTTTTTGTAGTCTATAATTTTGTCCATCTTCTGTAGGTAATTCTGGATATAATGGTAAATCTGGGGCTGTTGGTTGCTTCATTTTTAAAGTAAAAATTTTTTTCTCCAAATCCAACAGAATTTTTTCGCGGTGTGTTCTCCCGACCTTTTTTTATTTTTGTTTTTTGAAATTTTTGTTGTTTTTTTTGGGTGTTTTTAAGGTTTTTTTATAAAAAAGTAAAAAAATTTAATTTTTGGGAACAAAATTTTTTTGCTGTTTTTTTGGGTGTTTTTTGCTTTTTTTGTAAAATTTAGTGTCTTTTTGCTTTAAATGAAGGTATTTTTAGGTGTTGTTAAATTTTTTTTTTTTTTTGGGGGGTCCGAGGTGTGGGATTCTGTGTGAGAGCCCCTGATCTCTCAATATGCCTAATATTAAGCAGACAGTTAGTTAATAGGTAGATACAAACGTGACTAAAAGGAATTTGGATACACTTCCTGTCTTCTATGTTTACGGAGGCCCAAAGTGCCCGTTAGGTTTCACTTCATATTTTGAATATCCAGCTGGCACTTTGAGCGCTCCGTAAACATGGAAGACAGGAAGTGCACTCAAATTCCTTTTAGTCACGTTTGTATCTACCTATTAACTAAATGTCTGCATAGTATTAGAAAGATTGAGAGATCAGGGGTTATCACCATTGCCCTGTGCCCTTTGTCCTAAAATTTTGACTTTTTTGCTGAAAAGTGACAATCTAAGCCCTCCGTAGATATCGAAGATGACATTATTCGGGAAATCCTTCTAATACAACCTTTATATATACAGAGTCTATGATTTAGTTGCATTTATGGACATTGAAAGACCATGGGGTCTCACCATCATTAAAGCTGTCTCAGGTAGGTTTTCACTACATATTTTGAATATCCAACTGGTACTTTGAGCGTTCTGTAAACATGGAAGACAGGAAGTGTACTCAAATTCCTTTTAGTCACGTTTGTATCTACCTATTAACTAAATGTCTGCATAATATAAAAGATTGAGAGATCAGGGGCTATCACCATTGCCCTATGCCCTTTGTCCTAAAATTTTGACAATTTTAGCTGAAAAGTGACAATCTAAGCCCTCCGTAGATATCGAAGATGACATTATTCGAAAAATCCTTCTAATACAACCTTTATATATACAGAGTCTATGATTTAGTTGCATTTGATGGACATTGAGAGACCAGGGGTCTCACCCTCATTTAAGCGGTCTCAGGTAGGTTTTCACTACATATTTTAAATATCCAACTGTCACTTTGAGCGCTCCGTAAACATGGAAGACAGGAAGAGTACTTAAATTCCTTTTAGTCACGTTTGTATCTACCTATTAACTAAAAATGTCTGCATAACATAAAAGATTGAGAGATATGGGGCTATCACCCTTGCCCTGTGCCCTTTGTCCTAAAATTTTGACAATTTTAGCTGAAAAGTGACAATCTAAGCCCTCCGTAGATATCGAAGATGACATTATTCGGGGGAATCCTTCTAATGCAACCTTTATATATACAGAGTCTATGATTTAGTTTTCATTTGATGGACATTGAAAGACCAGGGGGGTCTCACCCTCATTTAAGCGGTCTCAGGTATGTTTTCACTACATATTTTGAATATCCAACTGGCACTTTGAGCGCTCCGTAAACATGGAAGACAGAAAGTGTACTCAAATTCCTTTCAGTCACGTTTGTATCTACCTATTAACTAAATGTCTGCGTAACATTAGAAAGATTGAGAGATCAGGGGCTATCACCATTGCCCTGTGCCCTTTGTCCTAAAATTTTGACATTTTTAGCTGAAAAGTGACAATCTAAGCCCTCCGTAGATATCGAAGATGACATTATTCGGGAAATCCTGCTAATACAACCTTTATATATACAGAGTCTATGATTTAGTTGCATTTATGGACATTGGAAGACCAGGGAGTCTCACCCTCATTTAAGCGGTCTCAGGTAGGTTTTCACTACATATTTTGAATATCCAACTGGCACTTTGAGCGCTCCGTAAACATGGAAGACAGAAAGTGTACTCAAATTCCTTTTAGTGACGTTTGTATCTACCTATTAACTAAATGTCTGCATAATATAAGAAAGATTGAGAGATCAGGGCTATCACCCTTGCCCTGTGCCCTTTGTCCTAAAATTTTGACAATTTTTAGCTGAAAAGTGACAATCTAAGCCCTCCGTAGATATCGAAGATGACATTATTCGGGGGAATCCTTCTAATGCAACCTTTATATATACAGAGTCTATGATTTAGTTTTCATTTGATGGACATTGAAAGACCAGGGGGGTCTCACCCTCATTTAAGCGGTCTCAGGTAGGTTTTCACTACATATTTTGAATATCCAACTGGCACTTTGAGAGCTCCGTAAACATGGAAGACAGGAAGAGTACTCACATTCCTTTCAGTCACGTTTGTATCTACCTATTAACTAAATGTCTGCATAATATTAGAAAGATTGAGAGATCAGGGGGCTATCACCATTGCCCTGTGCCCTTTGTCCTAAAATTTTGACAATTTTTAGCTGAAAAGTGACAATCTAAGCCCTCCGTAGATATCGAAGATGACATTATTCGGAGAAATCCTTCTAATACAACCTTTATATATACAGAGTCTATGATTTAGTTGCATTTTATGGACATTGAAAGACCAGGGGGGTCTCACCCTCATTTAAGCGGTCTCAGGTAGGTTTTCACTACATATTTTGAATATCCAACTGGCACTTTGAGCGCTCCGTAAACATAGAAGACAGGAAGTGTTCTCAAATACCTTTTAGTCACGTTTGTATCTACCTATTAACTAAATGTCTGCATAATATACAAAAGATTGAGAGATATGGGGGCTATCACCATTGCCCTGTGCCCTTTGTCCTAAAATTTTGACAATTTTTAGCTGAAAAGTGACAATCTAAGCCCTCCGTAGATATCGAAGATGACATTATTCGGGAAATCCTTCTAATACAACCTTTATATATACAGAGTCTATGATTTAGTTGCATTTTATGGACATTGAAAGACCAGGGGTTTCACCCTCATTAAAGCGGTCTCAGGTAGGTTTTCACTACATATTTTGAATATCCAACTGGCACTTTGAGCGCTCCGTAAACATAGAAGACAGGAAGTTTACTCAAATTCCTTTTAGTCACGTTTGTATCTACCTATTAACTAAATGTCTGCATAATATAAAAAGATTGAGAGATCAGGGGCTATCACCATTGCCCTGTGCCCTAGCTCTGTCCTAAAATTTTGACAATTTTTAGCTGAAAAGTGACAATCTAAGCCCTCCGTAGATATCGAAGATGACATTATTCGGGAAAATCCTTCTAATACAACCTTTATATATACAGAGTCTATGATTTAGTTGCATTTTATGGACATTGAGAGACCAGGGGGGTCTCACCCTCATTTAAGCGGTCTCAGGTAGGTTTTCACTACATATTTTGAATATCCAACTGGCACTTTGAGCGCTCCGTAAACATGGAAGACAGGAAGTGTACTCAAATTCCTTTTAGTCACGTTTGTATCTACCTATTAACTAAATGTCTGCATAATATTAGAAAGATTGAGAGATCAGGGGGCTATCACCATTGCCCTGTGCCCTTTGTCCTAAAATTTTGACAATTTTTAGCTGAAAAGTGACAATCTAAGCCCTCCGTAGATATCGAAGATGACATTATTCGGGAAATCCTTCTAATACAACCTTTATATATACAGAGTCTATGATTTAGTTGCATTTTATGGGCATTGAAAGACCAGGGGGGTCTCACCTTCATTTAAGCGGTCTCAGGTAGGTGTTCACTAGATTTTTTTTTTTTGGGCTTTCCATAAATATTTTTATTTATATTTCTAAATGTTTCTAGCGATATCAGTTTTTCTTTTTGTTTTAAGAAATATCATTAAAGTACATCTTTGAAGTCGTTTTATTGATAAAAATCTATATTATATAAAGACAAATTTGCAACTTAGGAGCTACCATTTGATATTTTTATGGGGGGGGGCTAAGATGAAACATTTTGTCCTGCATTTTTTTTAAGTTGTAATCCCTGTCCTGCCTTTTTATTTTTCACTCTATTCGGTCCTGCCTTTTTTTTTATTAGTTTATCCTGACTTTTTTTTACATAAATTGGCATCCTGGTTTTTTTTTTGCCAAGTTGCTCATCCTGCCTTTTTTTTTACTCAAAACTCCTGTCCTGCCTTTTTTTCAAATTTCATCCTAGCCCCCCATAAAAATCAAATGGTAGCTAAGAAAAGGGTTTATATTCGAGGACAACGAGAATTTACGACAGCTTGAAGAGGTCATTAAACGATTTCCTACGTATCTTATCAGTCCTCTTAACTATGAAAATCATGCTTTTAATGTTATCAAGTATTTAATTTTTTTATGATTTTCAACTAAATTTTGAATATCGAACCGACTGCTAGCAGCCGGTTGGATATTGAATATCGAATATCGAATAACGAACCGGCTGCTAACTTCACATACATAAGTATAAATACAAAATAAGCGTCAATCTATATTTGTCAAATAGTTAGTTCGATGAGCGCACACGTTATGATTGCATGCTAACAAATACATGTATCGGTATTTTCTAGTTTTGTTTTTTCTGAACTCGACGGGTTCATATCATTTTAGTATATCCTCAGATACGTATACGGCAATGTATCTGATACGAATGGATACGTTTTTAATTGACAAATCTCTATTCTCTGGTAAAAAAGCATAAGTATGCAAGAACTTGGTGTTTTTGTTTCCCTTCTTATCCTTACATAGAGGGAAAGTTCTGTAAAAATTAAAGCGTGCACTGGTATAGAGCACTCGAAAAGTGTTTCCTTCAAGCAGTATGTCAGTCTAATATTTGTCGCGAATGAAATACAAGTATCTTAGATAACTGATCGCCCATCATTCCCTGCAAACAATAGGGCGTATTATCTCGAATGGAACAATATCGACAGTTATATTTCATGGGATGGTGATACGAAAGTTTGTGTTTTTGGTCAGATAACCAAAATTCGTTTTTTTCGTTAGCTTAAATTGAAAACATCTTCTGCAGGAATGTTAAACCATTTCAAAGGGTTCCTTACATAATATTTAAAAATGGAATTTAAAATATGGCCTCCGTTAGGGAAGTCTCTGCGGAAATATACAAAAATATTTATCTTGAGACCGATTATACTGTTCCATGCGCAATACTTGAGAACAGATACATTGTGTTTACAAATATAATTAAAAGTGCATTATATGATAAAGTTCAACAAAATACAATAATACACTGTACCATTGGACTTCCCTATTCTATGAAAGTTGGAAAGAATCGAGCTCAATTAAATAATCTATAATGACACCAGAACAGCATTGTAATGAATAGACTCAGATAACAGTCGACTTCAATGGTATCTTTTAACGCGGCGTATATTTTGTGCCTACGGGAAATATAGACTATTTGTTTTTAATCGCGAAACTCATTAAAACAAATATCATAATAGAAAGTGTAAATGGTTATTTTGTGGCAGTTATAAACACTGGACACTTTTAATTTGCAAAACACTCATATGCAAATCCGCAGCCGTCTCAAATAAGAGCTACAGTGTCATGTATATAACCAAAATGTGCGGAATTACATGGGATTCAATAATTTCATTGGTTTTCTACTGTTACTATTATATTTATTTTGCTATTTGATTTATAAAACATGGGATTTTCAATATCCCATGGGACAGGGCAAAATCCCATGGGATTTTTTTTGGTCCCATGGGATAATTGTAGTCCCATGGGATATTTGTTGTCCCATGGGACAAAAAAAATCCCATGGGACTATAATTATCCCATGGGATTTTAATATCCCATGGGACAAAATAAAATCCTATGGGATTCAAATTATAAATATATAGATATAAATATACAGTAATGTGTATGTTACAATGAATGCTGTTTGGTAGTAAAAGTTTTAAATGTATACGAGTTTTTATAATTTTATATATATATTTATTTTTTTCATTTTGTCACAAACATGTTTTTATTTGTTTATATGACAATAAAGATTATTCTTATTTTGGAATGCATAATAATATTTATGGTCAAAGAGTAAAGTCCTTTTCACTGAAACAAAATGATGACATGTCTAAATAAATGAAAAAATATTGTTTTGAAATCTTTGTCTTGTTTACTTTATTATGAAAAATAGAACTGAAAAAAATATTTCATATTCTGACTGAAAAGTTTACTCTTTTCATGAGGAAAGGTTTTCTTTGTTATAGTTTCATTGCAATACATGAATATGCAAACAATTTGAATTATATACCTTTGTGGTGTACATAAAATTATGCTTATATTTGCAAATTTATAATATAAACATTTTTCTGTTAAAGTTTTAGTTTTCTTTTTCACTGCTTGCTATGTACAATTATTCAGTCCACTATATAAGAGTCAAGTCAATAAATTATTTCATCCACTAGAATATTCTTAGACAACACATTTTTTCAATCTGTTCTTCAAAGATCTTCCTCCGTACATCTTTATTGGTTGGAGCGATTAAAATGAGAAGACAAAGCAAGTTTATTTGGACAACAACATACTAATATTTTTTCATTCGTTCCTTCTTTCAATTGATAATTACATTGTTGCATTTACATGATCAAGTTCTTGTGCATCTATGATCGTGATGATATGACTCCTTTTGTTTAAAGTCATTATGTTGAAATTTCCTCTTTCTAATAAATGTAGGAAAAACATGTTCCATTTCAAATTAATAAAAAGTTGCACTATGGAGAAAAATATCAACTTTAAGTTTTCTGTTCAGTATTGATTTGTTGAATGATGACCATGAAAACCAAGATGTCTGACCTACAAATACACAAAACTCAAAAATTATCAGTGAAGAGAAATACAGCAATAAAATGGCTATTTTATCATGTTTATGAACATTTTGATAAACTTTCATTTGAATATTCATTGTTAGTACTCTTATTTCAGTGCTTTGTGTCTATGATTTACATATTACCGGTTGTTGTTTGGTTCCTTGTTGCAGTCTTTTGAGTTAAGCCCATTGCAACAAATGTTTACAATTTGTTCAAACGTTGTGCTGTTATTAAAACCACTGTCGGGTATAGGATTTGCTCATTTTCAAAGGCTGTACAGTGAACTATTTTTGTTAAATTAAGGGGCTCGCAGGTCTAGATCAAATTTTTTCTTAATATAGGATTTCGCTATATTTTTCTATAAATGAACTTTATCTTATACTCAATAGAAAATAAAATAAAAATAAAATGCTCCGCTGGGCGCAGCTTGATACGACTGCAGAGGTCAAACCCTGAACAGTTGGGGCAAGTATGGACACAACATTCAAGCTTGATACAGCACTGAATTTGGATTGTGATTAAATATTTGACACAGCATAGGTTTCTGACACAGAATGAATGTGGTCTTAGAACTTAAATTTTTTAATTTACCTATTCAAACCCTATCATTATTATTTGCTTTTATATATAAACCAGAAATAACCAATTTAAAATGGAAAATTTTAAAGAAAAAAATGAAAAAAATCCCCTCATATGTACATTTTTCATATTTTTGAACCCCTTATGATTCATCATCCCTAAACTCAATCTCAGCCTTCCCTTTGTGGTATGGTACCTTGCAGTACAATTTCAGAGAGATCCGTGCACTTGAACACAAGTTATTGTCTGAAA
Source organism: Mytilus coruscus (assembly GCA_017311375.1). NCBI lineage: Eukaryota > Metazoa > Mollusca > Bivalvia > Mytilida > Mytilidae > Mytilus > Mytilus coruscus. Next base: position 39,592 of record JAASAO010000160.1, read on the forward strand.
CTAGAAAATGCTTGTTTTTGGCCCTTTTGGCCCTAAATTCCTAAACGTTTAGGCAATTACCCCAAACTCAATTCCAGCTTTCCTTTGTGATATGGAACCTTGTAGTACAATTTCAGAAAGATCCATACACTTACACACAAGTTATTGTCATGAAACTAGAAAATGCTTGTTTTTGCCCTTTTTGGCCCCTAATTCCTAAAATTTGGAAGTAATTACCCCAAAATCAATCCCAGCATTCCCATTGTGATATGGAACCTTGTAGTACAATGTCAGAGAGATCCATACACTAACACACAAGTTATGTCTGGAAGTTACAAAATGCTTATTTTTGGCCCTTTTGGCCCCTAATTCCTTAACTGTTGGTAGCATAACCCCAAAATCAATCCCAACCTTCCTTTTGTGGTATTGAACCTTATGGTAAAATTTCAAAAATCCATTCACTTAAACTAAAGTTAGAGTGCGAAAACCAATGTGTCTTCGGACGACGACGACGCCAACGTCATACCAATATACGACCGCAAAAGCGGTCGTATAAAAGGGTCACCGTTAATTTACGCTCACAATCCGCCTTCAAAAGAAGCATAAATTTTTGTAAAGGTACTTTTGTCTGTTGAACTAATAGGAGAAATAGAGGTAATATCGAAATAAAAAGAACTAAATTACAGAAATCGCTTAAATTTTACAATAGTTTAGTTTAAGTACAGCTTATTTGAAAATGATAATAAAAATATAGGTCACTGATGAGTTAAAAAGATATTACAATTCTAATGGCAAAATGGCATTTTGCACCAAAGGGAGATAATTTGGAGCTTTTTCAATGATATATACATTTTAAAAGTCATCTGGGGCCAAAACGAATAGATTGTTTTAAATGATTTTTGTACCATATGATAAAGTAACAACTAATAAAGTTATAAATAAAATTAGTTATGAAAATTTTTTTTAAATATTTTTCTGAAATTTTATACCCTCAAGCCTCCTTAAATGTCATTTGATCTCTATTGGAGAAAAGTCTCATTGGAAATCAGACTGCTTCTTATTTTTATATCAACCCAGCCATATTATGCCTGTCCAATATCAGGAGCTTGTACATAGTTCAGTGGTTGATGTTGGTATATATCCGTTATTTTGTTTTCATAATTTTTGTTTTTATAAATTAGTCTGGTATATTTGAAGTTTGAATTGATGTTTTGTTTCAAATGTTGTTAGTGTTGTCTTTATAGATTACTATATCATGTATAGGGTATGGGTTTTCTCATTACTTACAGGTCATCATTGGCCTCTAATAAGTAATTACAATGCTTACATCCACTTAATTGAACTCTGATGGATAGTTTTCTCATTTATCATACCACATCTTATTTTAATAAATATTTAATCATTATTCAAGGGCAAAACTTTTATAACAGTGGACTTACCATTTAGGCTTTATTGACCACTGTAAATCTATTTTGTTGATAATTTCTTCTGTTTATAGTTTCCTTTATCTTTAATGTTCTTGCCCTACACATAAAAGGGTAAACATTATCATTTAATGAAAAAATAACTACTATTACATAATTAGTAGGCAACTGAAAACTTTGCCTCATTTGTATATAACGTCGACTTGCTCATCATTCTTGCTGTTTAATATTATCATTATTCTATGAAAATGAGGTCACAGTAAAAATAACCTTGGCAGACAGACATCTTCTTATTTTTATATGACACCTTGCAGTCATTCCGTACAACAAGAAGTAAACCTATGCTTATAATATCTGATAAAATGACAAAACCAAGAAAACTTAGCATTGACCAAAGAACCATAAAATGCGGTCATGGTTATATGAATCTGCCAGACAGACATGCACACCTTACAATTGTTACATATCCACCAAATATAATCTACCTGTAACTTTAAGCATATGATAAACCATGGAAGTAATATTTAAAAGGAATAACAACGACTAATTAGCATGCATTTATGGCCTGCAGAGCTCTGTACTAAAGTGATATGATTTTATCCAATTATAGTCTCAGCGGCAAGACCCTTTGGTTACTATCTGTGATACCGCGGTTGTAAAATGGCATCTGGAATTTCTTTTCAGTCACGTGATTTTATCGAGTCTGGTAATTATAAATCACCTGTGGGATATCCCTAGTTTATTAATAACAAAGTGGCGCTGTATCATACAAAATTCTACCTTCAGAAAGAAATCGAATGATGTTAAAAACTTGAAAACGGACTAGAATTGTTTAAACTACAACAGTTTTCATGGACAATTATATTTATTTTTGCATATTTTTGCTTTTACTGTTTGTTTTAAACTGATCTAAAAGTGTTTTCCGGTTAAAAGCGGATCACGAATAAAACAGGTAATAACGATGAAGCGATCAGGTTTTCACATGATGTTGAACAAAATAATGTAGACAAATGTAGACATAGAATATTTTACTGTTGAAATGTGCCAAGTTTATCGAGATTTATAAAAATATTTACTTTCAAGTAACTGATTACATTATTGAAACTGGACAATTAAAATCGGGATGATAAGTTCGTAAACATGTTAAATTTATATCTATTTTAAAAAAGTGTTTACAATTGAATACTAATATCAATGTAGCACGTTTCAGCAAAAAGAAAATCAACCAAACAAAATGAGCTTGACGCTATCTGTCTAACCGCAAATTTATTTTATATGAATTAGTTTATGTACAAATTAAAGAATAGAAACGTTTAAAATTGTGAATATTTAAATTGCCTGGTATACACGAAAGACTTAGATTATTCGTATTTAATAAAAGGGGTCGAAACATATTTTTGTACATCTTCTTAACTTTCAGAAATGGCTTCTTAATTAACTGGTTTTAAATATTAAAATTGAAAATGATCCACCCAGTTTCTTAAATTCCTTATGTGATAACTGTCGGCCTAAACTATTAAGACTGAAAAGACATAAATAGGAAAAATAGACTAAAATCAACATTGAACGACTGACTCTATTCGGTAGCGTACAGCAGCGGAACGTAACGAGTGAACTATTCGGGTTACTTCGTACATATATACGACAACAACCGGTTTGTTCGTAATTTTCCGGGAACACGAAAATAACCGAAAAGTGTCAGTGATTTGATCTATCACATGCCGAAAGTCAATTACCATGCCATATAATAAACCAATTAACGAGTTATCGAAAGATGGGCGGTAACGCAGATGAAACCTTTGAAGTGACGACGTTGTTATTCCTTTCAATATTACTTCCATGAATAAACTGACAAAACAATGCAGTGTTTCATTGACCAATGAACCATGAAAATGAGGTCAAGGTCATATGAAATATGGCAGACAGACATGTGCATCTTACAATCATTCCATTCACTAAATAAAGGGCCTTATTGCTTACAGTATCCGGAAAATAGACCTAACCACAAAACTTAACATTTTCATAGTTCTTTATACCCTGCCACATTCGTTATGTATGTGCCTGTTCCAAGTCAGGAGCCTATAATCCAGTGATTGTCGTTTGTTTATGTGTAACATATCTGTTTTCCATTATTTGTACATAAATTAGGTCTTTAGTTTTCTCGTTTGAATTGTTTTACATTGTCATTTCTGGACCTTTATAGCTGACTATGCAGCATGGGCTTTGTTCATTGTTGAAGGCTTTACAGTGACCTTGAGTTGTTAATTTCTGTTTCATTTGGTCTCTTGTGGAGAGTTGTCCAATCATATCCCATCTTCTTTTTATATTGTTCAATGTACTATGAAAATAAAGTAAGATGAAACTTCTCAGTCAGACATATGCACCTAGTTCACTTTTGCTAACTTGAAAATAAGAAAATAGAAAACTGGCCAAAAAACAAAAGGTAACATCAAGCAATGAACCATAAAATGAGGTCAAGATTGAATAAAACATGTCAGACTAACATGTACATCCCTAAAATTTTCATACAACGAATATACATGATATACTTGACATGTTGCATACAATATTGGAAAACCCGACCAAAACACAAAACTTAACAATAACCACTGAACCATGAAAATGAGGTCAAGGTCAGATGAAACTTGCCAGTTGGACATGCATACCTTACAATCATTCCATACAATAATTAAAAGTAAATATAGTAGACACATTGTTTACGGTATCTGAGATATGGACGTGACCACAAAAGCTTAACTTGTTCACTGATCCATGAAATAAGGTCAAACCAAGTGAAAACTGTCTGGCGAACATGAAGACTTTGCAAGGTATGCACATATCAAATATAGTTATCCTTAAATTTTTAGTATTCTTGATTTCTCTTATAATGAGTAATAGGAATCCTATTACTCATTATAATCATGATAATAGAAATTAAGGATACTAAAAACCTTAACTTTTTTTCAATGCAGTCACTTAGCCATGAAATGAGGTCACTCAAGGTCAATGAACATATGACAGACGAAAACTTCATATTATAAGGCATGTATATACAAAGTATGAATGGTCCAGGTCTGCTGCCTTCTTGATATTAGGCTTTAATTAAGAAGTAAGTTAACACTTTATCACTAGTATTTTGGGGTTCGTGAGGATAGAAAACCAGAAAAATTGACACAAATCCCTGTGGTACGACAATATGTGATATAATATTAGTCCAAATGATAATGACGTCTTGCATGGCTATTTCAACTTTTTATGGGATGCCGTCATGGTAAAAAAAAGCCTTGCAAGACGTCACAATTGTTTGTATTACAAAAGAAGTAACCTAATTCTTACTTGTTAGTTGTTAGGGGCTAGCAAAAGATTTATTTAAAGTCGGTTATACATATAACAATACAACATAAGCTCTGTAGAGCTTTTATCCAACATACATATATGACAAGCACAATACATAAAACATAAAGCTCATCACTTAGATGGTAGTCTCAGATAGAGGGAGATGGGGTCAACCAAACCCCTATTCAATCTGAATGTAGGACAGAAAGTCACAGGACAAAAGTCACAATTAAGTTTTGAGATTATTTTTCTTTGAACATGTTGAACAAGAAAACACTTTTTGTATTTTTCTTGAAGTTTTATACATGAAGCAACTTTGTAATTGAAATGTATTCAATAAATATCAATAATGATCAAATAATTGTTATCAAAACAAAATGTCAAAGTGGCTTGGTACTTAAATGGCTTCAATTTGCCAATAAATATATCCTTTGCATGATTAAAACTAATACATTTTCATTTATCAAGGTTTATGACATGTATGAGCAATTTCCTTAAATTAAAATGAATATAAAAATGATGTAATAAAAAGAAAATATTTCAAGATCTTTTCATATATATTCAAACAATTGTCAACAAATTGTTCGTGACTTTTGTCCTGTGACTTTTTGTCCTATCAAATTTGTGACTTTATGTCCTGTGACTTTTTGTCCTGTGACTTTTTGTCCTGTGACTTTCTGTCCTTTTACCTTCCATCTAAATCAGTGAACTGAATAATTGTTTTTTGCAGTAGTCCGGGTAGCGAGTCGATATCTGTTATTAATCATGCAAATTGAGAGTCAACACTTACACAATACCTTTTTTAGAATGTCAGCTAAAAACAAAGAATCACTGATGATAGGGGAGTGTAACCGATGAATTGATCCTGAATCAGATAAGATTTTCCAAGTAACGGAGAACCTCTTAATTGAGCACAGTCGCCTGATTTGATTTTTGATTTTGGTGTTTTAACGCCACTTTTAAGCACCGCTTTTGGGCTATTTCGTGGCGGCCAGTTTTATTGGTGGAGGAAGCCGGAGTGCCCGGAGAAAACCACCGACCTTCGATAGGAAAACTGACAATCCTAGTCAATTAAGATTGAGTCGAGTGCACCCGCACGAGCGGGGTTCGAACTCACAACCTCAGTGTTGACTGGCTAGTGATTACAGTAGTAACTACTTAGACCACTCGGCCACCGAGGCCCCTACAGTCGCCTGAAGATTTAATAATAATGCTACTAAAAATATTTTATTTCCCCATTTGTCGCTATTTTCTCGCTATAATTATTAAATCTCCAGAAGACTGTGCTTTGAGTGAATATAAATAATGACGAGGGCCTCACGAATAAATATAAATCTGAAATACTGTAACATCGATTAGCAGAGCTCGAGCAGCAGAGTAAACTTACTCATAAATCTCGAAGTTATTTACGATTGACAGACTGTGCTCCTGAATAAAGCTGTTAAATACATTAATTTGTGTTTTTTACTGCTACAAGATATTTGAATCAAATGCTAATTACGCACCAGTTGCTGAGCAGAGAATCATTCTAAGCCAGGAACAATCTATTACTAACTGTTAACAGTAAGAATAGAAAGTCCCTGTAAAAGGCAGGCAAATCCTAACAGAACTGTAACTTAATGATACATGTATATCAAGTTCCAGCACCTCACCCAGCACACTGAATTAGCAAACTGGTGTGTGTCAGTCTTATAATATAAAACTGCGTAGGTTTGATTCAACGTTTGTTTGGATATTTTCTTAGGATCGTTGTAAACTTATATCTTAATCTTTGTTAAAATTCGATTTTAAATCGTTCAATTCTTTCTATTTCATAATTTTGTCAAAGTGTACTTTTTAAAGTTTTAAATTTTAAAGATAAAATGAATATTCCATTTTGATTTGAGGAAAATCTTTTGAACTGTAATGACATGGTCAGTCAACTGATTTGTTGCAAAGCTGATTACAGGTAATTATACCATACAGTAATTTTCCACTACGACAGTGCGTGTACCCTCGGGTGTGTATAACGTATAGTTTTCTAGAGAACATCATGTCTACGTGTAATACAGATTGATGACATTACACAAAATTTCTTTTGTTAAATGTGCTTAGGTATCTGTGTCCATTCCCTATTTCAACACCACAAATTTTACGAAGAAAAAAATCAAAAAATCATTTATATGAAATAAAGAAGAAAAGTAGCAAATATAAACTTCAGTAACTGCGCATTGAGTAAACATAATTTCAATAGTGCATGAACCAACCCTTGAGAAAACGTATACATGTATGTAGATGTGTTTAAAAAGACCAATTCCCATTGGCTTTATTTCACACTAGGACCTAAGATAACTAGAACTAAGCAGTGGTTGATCCAGAAATTTTCATAAGGGGGGACCCATTGACTGCCTAAGAGGGTCCTTCCAGACATGCTTCAGTGATTCCCTATATAATCTACCAATTTTTCCAATATGGGGGGGGGGGACTGGGAAAAACCTAAATCCGCCTCTGCTAATTGGGAAGTCATTTGGTCTGATACACACATATATATATACTTATTATGTACAAAATTAAGAACAGCTTCAAATATATGCATATAAAATAATGGTACGTCTGAAAACCGTTCAGGATCTCCTGGGTGCACGCAGGACATAAAAGTCACTTAGGACATGTATATATAAGTTTTAGTGAGCGTTGAGGGTATACATTCGATTGATAATTTATTTTATAATTTTGTAATTTTGTTTTGATAAAATCAGAGACATAAAATACATGTATTGAGACATATAATACATGTATTATATGTCTCTGATAAAATCAAACCATCATTATCTATCATTCTATCTATCTATCGGCATGCGCCGTTATTTGGGATACGTCACGGATGGCCGATGATCATATTCAATACCAATCATCATTTGAATTTGGTTAATTGATCTTTAATGATTAGGACTGATTGGTGATGGCAGAGAATATGTCTCTGGTGATGGTTATAAACACATAGAAGTAAACTTTGCAAAAAAGTTTCCTTGGAAAAATTATAAAATATATGAATATGCTAAATAATTTTTCTTTCGTATGTAATAATTGAAGACGTTTAGAAATATAAAACATCTTCACATAGTTGGTAAATTTTCAATTCAAGTTATTTCATTTAAAACGTTTAGAAATATAGATCTTATTAGATGTACAATGTGGCCTGCTTGGAGATCAAAACTCCGTTTAATTAGGGTTTTCTACTTTCGTCTATTTATATTGCCGAACATTCTATAATCAAGGATTTGTACAAGCCCTTGCTATCATATAATGAATCTCGTCGCCAATATCAAAATAATTACATAAAGTACAGATACAATCTTCTATATATATATATATATATATATATATATATATATATATATATATATATATATATATATATATATATATATATATATATATATCTTTATTCTCATCACCAAATACATAGGTACAGAGAAGACATGCATGTAATACAATACATTAAATACATAAACATAAATATACAATATATACTACAACAACAAAGACAAAAAGAAATTATTCAGGAGGACACACTCGCTTGTTTAAAATTCGTATAAACTTACATAAATTTATGAGATCTGTCCGATTCTTAGACGACATAATTTCAGTAAATAATATAATATTTGGCCTTATACTAAAATTTCGATTTATAAATTTATTTCTCTCTTCTCTAAAATGTGAACAATTAATAATGTAATGGAATTCATCTCCAATATCTAGTTTACATAAATTACACTTTCTTTTTCCCTTTCTATATTTCTATATTGTACCATCTTCCAAGTTCGAAGTCCTAAATAGTTTGCCATCTAACAATTCAAAAAAAATTTTGAGTCGAAACTGATCGAAATACCAAATCTATAAAAATAATCACTATTTTTTTTGTAGCAGTAGACGTAGAAAATTAAACTGTATATATTCTTTTTCAAAACTCCAGAAATAATTTAACATTATCTATAGACAGCTTACATATGCAAATCTTTTAGAAGTATGTGAGCGTATAGTAAAATTTGTTTATTTACCCCCCTCCTTTTTCCTTCTATAAAATTTAACTGTAAACGATTTTGTTTCTTAATTTGTGTTTGCTAATTAACTGAGGTTCATGCTGTCAAAAGTCAAAATGTCTCCTTGTGTATAAGTTATTGATAAAAAATATTTGAAGCCGCCAGAAGAATAAATCATTTCCTGAACTGAAATACATTTATCTGTAAATAAAGACAATTCGCCTAAAACATTCTCTCATATATTTAAACAATTGTAAAATAATTAATTCAACGACTTTCTGTCTATTTACTAATACTTTTCTTGTTCAGTTTTTTTTTATATACCCATTGCTCTTCATATATTCTAATGATAATGACTGATCACAAATTTTCCGGATGCTCTTTATCCTATTTTCGTATCGAACTAACATGTTAGCAGTTGAACGGAATTAAGTACTTTTTAGGAATTTACAACTTAAATTTTCAACAACAAAATTCTACACTTTTTAACTGGATTTTTTTCTCTGTTTCGAAGCCGGCACCGGTGACCCCATAACATAGCCAACACCTCACATGGCGTATTTACGATGTTGTGGTATTTACAATATACAATCACGTTTATCAATATACAGCAAGTAAGTAATTTGGTGTTGAATGCCAGTAGATCAAAATTTGTTAATTGAATTTTACCTGTTAAAGGGCACTAGCTGTCAAATTCATGTTCATCGATTTTGATCAAATTCACATAACGTGTAGTGTTGAATTGTTTATTAAAATTTCACGCACAATCTTGGCTGATATCAAGGAATTGTATATTTAAATACAATTCCTTGCTGATATGCATAAAACCATTATTTCATGAAACTGCATGAAAAATTGACTTATCGCATAATACCAGACCTAAAAAAAAAACAAAAACAAAAGAAAGTCCACATAAGAGATAATGGATGTGAATTAACAGAATAGAGAATAACGGGCAAAGAAAAAAGAAATTAAGAATAGTGAAAGAAAGAGAATAATGGAAAAAAGTGTAAGTTATTAAAATTATAGCTAAAAAAAAGAAGACCCCCCCCCGAGACGATCCTTACTTCAACTGTTATTTGACGCTGCCGAGTTATTTTGAGACAAAGACATGTATTAGTAGTCAGCCCGTAGCACTCTTGCATTTTATTTTGGCTTAAAAATAAACATAATTGACAAGTTTCCTTCCCCTGCATTCTCGATCGCACATGTAAATAGCACGTTGGCCTCAAATAAGACATTGATGATCATTGATACATTACAACACTCAGTATTTGAAAATATTGATTAAGGTACAGAAAATTAATGCACACACACTATTAGCCACCACAGGCCTAAATCGTTAGTCCGCAAACAACGAGGGTGATGAAAACCCAGCACTTTGAACACAGCCATCGGCATGTTGTGAATTTGAAACTTCCCAAATTAGTAACCATTCATTTCTACCCATAGAAAACTTTTGCCCTTCTTTTATCAAAATGAAATATGTTGATATTAATGGTATAGAGGTTAAATCAATTTATTCATATATTTGACCGACTAGAATTATTGGGAATTTAAACCATTCCTATTGTAAGTGATAAAACTAAATTTATATCAGGGTGATTGAAATGAGGAAAAGGGGGGCTGATCAGGAGTTCAGGGCCCCTTTTGGGAATTACTGAAGCATGACAGGAGCAGGCCCTCTTAGGCAGTCAGTGGGCCCCACTTATGAAAATTTCTGGATCCACCACTGTGGGCTTCAGTTGTATTATCTTGAAAACTTTATACCTGTATTCTTAAGGGTAAATCAAGGAAAATAATGTAAATTAGCTGTGCATTGGGGTCTATTAAGGGTATTTTGGGGAAGAAAGAAGGAGGGTTTACTATAGAACCCTATGGGATTTTATTTTCTACAATTTTCAAATGAATATAACTTGTAAACTGTAAGTGATAGACACACGCAGTCTTACAGGGCGGATCCAGAACCTCGATGTCTGGGGGCACCATGAAACCAAAATTTAAAAGATTTTTTATATATGCATATATGCGAGTTTGGGAGGTGGTGGTGTCATGTAATGGGGATGATGGTGATTGTTTGGGGGTCTTCATTTTATATCTTTTCATTATTTTGGGTCCATTTCTTTCTACTCTTTTATTTGTTGCCAATTGTCCTCTATTCTTTACAGTTCATCAAAGCTTTAATCTGTTTTCTATATTTTTGGGCAAATTTTTTCTAGCCTTAACTTTTGACCATTATTCTCTTAACTGTAAACCCCAGTCATACCCTCATTCACGGTAACCCATTCCAAGGATAGTCTAGTATAGAAAGTCCCTGCCCATTCATACCCTCATACATGGTAATTAAAACAAGAAAAATATACACATATTACTGTACTATAATAGAAAACAAAGGATATGGGGTATCCATTCATGACACAAAATCAGTACATGCACAGCAAAAAAACACACAAGTAGTAGTTTTTCTAAGAAACAATATCATTTTATTAATGATTATATATAAGGCACAGACCATTCATGTTTTATGGAGGGGGAAGGTTTTGTTTCCATAAAAAAATATGGGGAAAAAACACGACATTCAGTTTTAAAAAAATGCTGTATGCATTGAAAAAAATTGTTTGTTGTTTAATAGACTGTTCTGAGACAGGCACATTCCCAAGAAACCGTATACAATGTGAGTTTGGTAAAAAAGACGTATCTCATGTCGATACTAACATTCTTGATACTAAACATCTATTTTTACATATTCTTGTAAGACCCTTTTTAGTTGGTAATTTTTTCCTGATCAGAAGATTTCACTTGTTAATCGATCTTGATCCTGTAATATTGTATTAGAAACCAATATTCCTATTAATTCAAATCAGCATGTACATGTACATGTAGTTAACATAAATGCTTTTGGATATAGACATTACACAAAGGTGTCAATATTTACACACCCATCGATAAGTTCCATAAATCACACATGTTGAAGCTGGGGTTAATTAACGACCAGTTAAGGAAGTCAAATCAAGCTGTGTCCTGATTTTCGATCTAGATATCTAGATAAGCAGATACAGTAGCAATAAAACTATGTTAGACAATTTTTGGTGACCCCAACTGGGGGCAAGTGCCCCTGTGCCACCCCAGTAAATCCGCTACTGTCTTCAGAAATGATGATGGGACAATAAAACAAATCACATGAAATATAGGTGTGTCCCTGGGGTAATCCCCATTCCTTCAATTTGAGAATATGCTATTATCTTGTAAACAGTCCAGATCCCACCCCTAAACCATACATATTCTTGAATGGGACGATAAAACAAATCAATTAAAATTAAAGGGTAGTCCTGGGGTCACCCCACCCGTTAAATTTGAGAATGTGCTATTATCATATTTACAGTCCAGATCTCCACCCCTATACCATATATATTCTTGTATGGGACAATTAAAACTAATCAAATGAAATTAAAGGAAATCCCTGGGGTCAACCCACCCCGTTCAATTTGAGAATGTGCTATTATCTTGTGAACGATCCAGATCCCCACCCTAAACCATATATATTCTTGTAGGGACAATAAAATAAATGAAATGAAATAAAAGGGAAGTCCCTAGGGGTTGGGTCCCTAGGGGTCACTCCACCCCTCTTGTTTGAAAACTTGTAAACGGTCAAGATCCCCACTCCTAAACCATATATATTCTTGTATGGAACAATAAAACACATCAAATGAAATATAGGGAGAGTCCATGGGGGTCACCCCCACATGTTTGAAAAACTTTTAAATGGTTGAGATCCCCAGTGGTTAGGTGAAAAAATTTCCGGATCCCTGATCCCCACCCCTAAACCATATATATTCTTGTATGAGACAATAAAACAAATCAAATGAATATGGGACAATAGGAATGGCGAGTTATGTGAGCTTTGTTTGGGAGACTTCGTAACAGCATCCTGTTACAATTACTTCTTGTTTGAACATAATTTTGGTTTTTATTATGCATGTCTTTCTTCTACATTTTTGGATAAATAGACCCATAATCCGGCAAATTGCAAGTTGAACCTTCTTCAGTAGGCCTATCCCCATCAGAGACCAAATGATGCACAAGTAAGGTATAGGTAATGATATGAATGCAACTATGAGCAAAAGCCATACCAGTGGCGGATCCAGGGGGAGGATTCCAGGGTTGGAAGTTCAACTTGAACCCCTTTTTTCAAATGCATTTGAATGGGAACATATAGTTGGAACACCCCTTTGTCTTGGGTTTGGAACCCCTTTTAAAATGGCTGGATCCGCCCCGGCATACCATCTAGCTAGCTATAAAGGCTTTAAAATATGAAATAAATCAAACAAGGAAATTAACGGGTAGGCAACTGTTTTGAATTTTAAAAAACCTTTAATAACAATGTTAAATTTTGTGTGCATTTATTTTTGCTTATTTTCAATAATGGATGAAACTGCGTGATTGATTATTGTAATTTAAGAAAAATCTGCATACATGTTATGAAATGGAAGTGGAAACTGGGAATTTGTCAAAGAGACAACAACCCAACCAAAGAGGAGACAACGGCCGAAGGTCACCTATGAGTCTTCAATGCAGTGAGAAAATTTCAGCACTGGTCTTCAGCTCATAAATATGTATCAGAAATGAGAATGAGATACAGCTCTCAGTTGCATTAATAAAAACCTCACAATAAGTTCTGAATATCAGAATATACAATATTGCAAGATTCTCTCAAAATGTACACATGGAGCTGAGAAACTGTAAAATTAATCATGCTAATTTAACATTAAAGTCCTCGGAATCAATCTTAATATGCATACTCTTGTACAAAGGAATATAAGTATGCAATAGAAAATATATGGTCTTCAAAAATAAGAGTATCGATGCTATTAATTTATGACAAGATCTTAATCAAGTAATAATTTTGGTTTGTTTAAAATTTGGAGGTTAGTATGACCTCCTTTTTTGTGATGATGTTTTCGTTTTAAGTTGGGAAAAATTGTTTGTACCAACAAAAATAAAACACAAAGTTGATCTAGAATTATGTTTTCATCTTTTTTATGTTTAGGTTGTCAGCAAGATGAAAAGAACAAACATGCAGTTCAAAAATCAAAATGTGGATAAGCTGAGGTTCAAGGTCCTACCTTTGCAGATTTTCATATTTTGCATGAATAAATTTAAAGTTTATATCATGGACGGCAGAGAAAGAAAAAACTTTTCAATTTTCCTGCATCTGAAGGATAAATGTAAAACATCTTGTTAGGTAAGTTTTATGCTCTGTTTTGATAGTGTTTGTGCATTCATCTGTCCAGTCCTTCCTCTAAATTGTATCCTCTTTAAGTTTTTGGTGAGTGTTCGCCATGAATTTCAGTAAGTATTTTGTGGATTTACATGTATATACGCAAAATTTAGTACTAATATTAATGGGATTTTAGCATGACATCCTGTCAAATGCTTGTTAATCATGTTTATGTTCCAGAACATATGAGTATTTGGTCTGTACGCGTACAGTCTGCCCAATTTTAAGAAGTTGGTCAAGTTTATTAGAAACAAATGTACATTACAGATCAACATAACTGAAATCTTAAATAGATTAATACAAAAGTTTAATTTCAGTTGAAATAAAACACATGTTTGGTCGAGCTGGTACTAGACAGTACAAGTATACTCAAATGGTCTGACTATATGCATATGGTCGGACTATAAGAGTATACGTATATGTTAACGTACGGTTCAAATACTGATATGGTCTGGAACATTTATACATGTCTTAAAATTAATATAAAACAAATTGGTGTTTGTGAACTTGGTAATAAGTTATTCGATAGAACTATAATGTTTTGCGATATCAAAATAAAAAATATCCCATTTTACTTTTAATAAAGAAGAAGATAATTGATGTATGTATAACTGTATATAAAATGAGACAGCAAGCCAACAACACAAAAATAAGGATAAAACAATATAATTTTTGTATCAATGTTATAATTTCAATAAGTCCAAAGAGTTCAAGGTATTTTTCATTGAAATAAAACACAAATTGAACACTGTCAGAACTTCAAAAGCTTAAGGAAATATTGTTTCTGTTGTCTGCGTTTTGTATTATATATTGCAAATTCTTGTGAATAATAGAATGTTATTAAAATTGCCTAAAGTTTTAACATTGATCTTTATATATATATTATATATATAACTTGGGAAAATACCCAAATGTTATAAAGAAGAATAAATTAATTGATTGTTATATAGTATTAGAATAGGAAGATGTGGTATATTGCTAATTTGACAAATCTCCATCAGAGACCAAAGGATGTAGGAGGTTAGCAACTGATGACACTTGACAACCTTTAAAAATCAGTAAAATCCATACCGCTTAGCTATTTTTATTGAAAATCATATTATTGCTTCATGTATGCAAACAATTTTGTATAATACATAACTTCAGATTTTATTGGTTCTTTTCAGAAGGATTGAAATTCATCACCTAAAATAAATGGAGAAAACATAGAAACAAGACCAGAATAAATTCAAAGACAAAAGTTGGATCAGTTATTATTTTCATCACTCAGTCAATGATTTGAAGTTCTTTTAAAACCAAAAGATATTGAAACCACAATAATGTCATTGTTCTGTGCTGAATGACCAAAAGTGGACTATACGATCACACAGTGCTGGATGATAAGAAACTATTAATGTTTTGTGTGGAGGGATATTGTGAAAAAATAGATTTACTTAAATAGCTACTAGTATGTTAAGCCTAATAATAGAGTTTTCATTGATTTCAAATGGTAAATAATTGTGTTTCAAGAAAGTATTCTATAATTCATAAATAAACATATATTGATACTTACATTATCTGCTTTGTTGTTTAAAAGTTTAGTTTTGAACAGTTATAGAACAATATGTTGAATTAACATTTCCAAAGAAAAAAGATATTCAATTAAAAGATTCATCTTATAACAATTTACTACCAAATAGAATACATATTGTAACATACACATTACTGTATATTTATATCTATATAATTATAATTTGAATCCCATAGGATTTTAATGTGTCCCATGGGATATTAAAATCCCATGGGATAATTATAGTCCCATGGGATTTTTTTGTCCCATGGGACAACAAATATCCCATGGGACTACAATTATCCCATGGGACCAAAAAATCCCATGGATTTAACCAAAATCCCATGGGATAATGGTCGATCCCATGGGATTTTGCCCTGTCCCATGGGATATTGAAAATCCCATGTTTTTATAGATCAAATAGCAAAATAAATATAATAGTAACAGTAGAAAACAAATGAAATTATTGAATCCCATGTAATTCCGCACATTTTGGTTATATAAATGACATTGTAGCTCTTATTTGAGGCGGCGGCGGATTTGCAAATGAGTGTTTTGCAAATTAAAAGTGTCCAGTGTTTATTCATAACATATTAAATAAATACAGTAAAAGATGTTGCACTTTATCCGAATATAAAATTTAACTTTTGGACTAACTCGGTCATCATAATTACGGAATCGTATGCAATTTGTATGTAATAGTATATAACGATGTTTTATAATTTCACAGATGAATATTTTGCTGTATTTATAAAGATTATATCAAACGCAACCATGCGTGATAGTTAAATATGTTAATTTCGTTTATTTGAAATATTAGTTTACTATAAATAATGGATATGAAAACTTATAAATTGTTCAGAAGAAACACATGTTAACAAGACAATAAAGGCTCGATAGAAACTAAAGACGAATAATCACGGATACGATTTTTTTAAACGAAAAGAATTCTTACGGTAATAAGATGGCATTTATATCAATTACATCTAAGTTGTAATTTACTCATATTAGAGAAAAGTGACACAAGCAATGTAAGAAACTACATTATACTAGGGACTGGTACTTTGTAACCTGAAAAGGGATTGCGGAAATTAGGGGGCTTGAAACATTTTGGGAATTGAAAGAGGGGGTTTAACACTTCAAGGGGGCATCGAAATTAGTTCACAAGATTTGTGCAATTCTGTATTTCAAGCATGCAAAAATATAGCTAATTTGATGAATACACTAAATGAGTATCTGATTGACTGATTATTCAACGGGAGTGTCTAACAGTTGATTCAGATTTCTGTTTATCTTGTGTCATCATTTTTGGCTCCAAACTTCATTTCAATATTTGTTTCACGTAAGTCAATACCTTCTTCTGTTTGTTAGTTTGACATGAAGAACGACAACATCATAGATTGATGGTTTGATGTCTTAGTTTTTGCAGGTTTTCTCGAAGCTTTTCTGACTATACTCATTTTCATAGA
>JAASAO010002556.1:0-63040 GCA_017311375.1 Mytilus coruscus
GATACAAACCACACACAATTGCTGTCGGTAAGTCACATGTCTATGGAGTCGAATGGTACAAACCAAACATTATTTGCTGTTGATAAGTCACAACGTGTGTACAAATCTGAGTCATATAAATTATATAGCCTTACAAAGATATTTTTTCTGACTTACATATACAAACAAGACAAGGCAAGACAAGACAATTTTATCCTATAAAACCACTGTATTCAAATGTACAAAGAATGAAATAATAAAACATTTCATTGGTTGAAGTATAAATTGTCAGAATTTTAAACGTTGATGTTGACATGTAATCAACGCTTGATACTTCTACATTATTGGAAAAATATTGTATCTTGTGTGACAGATCTCGTTACCTATACTTTAACTATTGTATAAAATATACTTATATCAAAAACCAATGTGTACATGCATTATCCTAAATACAGTTCTAATAAATGCATAAAAATTGAAGACTTTAGGACAAGCAAGATACATATACTGCAATTGTCGTATTTGAGAATCGCCTTTAACCTTGAAACCCCAAGGATGACATGGGAATAGAAATATGGTTTCTTTTGGTCTTCTTCCGACCTACAGTAAAACCCTTACCAAAGTGAGGCGTCCGTTTGAATGTGCGGGATATGCAAGTACGCAGTTAGGTCCGGTCAGAATGGGGACTTGAAAATCCGATGTCTTGTGTAGGGAGAATTTCATGCTTTCTGTACAATAAGGACTCTCGCAACTATTCTTAAAGAGTTCGTTAGGTAGCCTGTTGCAAAGCTAGATTTCTGTCCCTATCCAAAACTGTGACTTCATTTTATACTGGCAGTCCAAATTCCCCACCCTTCACCCCGGTCGACTTCTATAACAGGACGTTCCTATTGTATTTATTGTTAATTTGAAAATGCATGCAATATTTGCCACTGGTCGTTACGCAATTATCGATCAGTCTATTTTTCAAATTGAGGCGGGTTTTTTTTTTTTGGCAAAAGGGGGATAATCCAATTTGAATCATTTGTCATAGCCACATTATCGGGGGCAATTCAGTAAAAAAATCTCCCATTGACTTCAATGCAAATTTAACCTATTTCTTGAATTTATACCTCTTTTACTTTAAGAAATCAGAACCTTTTATATATCATTCATCATAGTACAAATATAGCCCCATCTTTGGCAACTGTAAAAACATAGGGTCATGCGGTATTTTTGGGCCATTCACATGGCCTTGTCTACAAACACTGTAGATTCACAATAAATTCCTACGGCAGTGACCTCATCACTTTTCAACCCTGTAGTATAAAAAACCAAGTACATTCGACATTCATTTTTAAAATTCTTTTTAACCCTAGTTTTAATCCATCTATCAATTAAAATATTTATAAAAACATTATACTAATTATACCAATCAGTGGAGCACAGGACTTCAGTGTTATACAGAAAGTTATCCAACAAATGGGGGTCGGGGTCCGTAATGACGTATATTTATTTACTGAATTTATCCCTACAAATGCGTTAATCGTCTGATACTTTGGTCAAAATTAAAAACAAAAAAATAACTGTATGAATGCCATGAGAAAACTATCAATAGAGACCAAAAGAGAAAAGTTGATTGTGAACAAGAACAGGTCAACGTAAAGCTGTCAACAATAAGCAAAACCCATACCGTAGTAGACTCATAGTAAGGTGTCATAATAGTCACCAGGTACATGTATGCCAAATGTAAAACAAAAATCGAAAGAAAACCAACGGCCTTTTAAAATACTACAACAATGAACGAACACGAAATACGGGACACAACATTTACAAATTCTTAGCTTGGTACACGCGCAAGAATAACTAATACGAATTGTCAAAAGTTATGATATTATCCATAGACATATCCATTTAAAACTGTTCTCTGATGAAAAAGTTTTATATTTTACAGGCCAATATCCAGAAAGATGGGGATTTTGGACACAGCAGATTATAACGCCAATTATCGTTGTTGTTGGAATTGCTGGGAATCTTGCGTCGTTTTTCCTAATGAAGACAAAATCGTTCCGAAAGAAATCTTACAGTCACTTCCTGTGTGCTTTGGCAGTATTCGACAGCCTCTGTTTGATAAATCGGCAAATAACATTGATTCACGAACTGATGGTTGACAATGAAAAAGATGGCGTCTTTACGTATTACAGCGACCTCTCGTGTCAGTTATTTAGTTTTTATGAACACGTGTGTTATCTCATGTCATCTTGGCTAATTGTTGGAATGGCGGCTGAACGAGTTGTAGCCATGTGTTTTCCATTTAAGAAGACATTGATCAGAACTCAAACAGGGGCAATAGTGACAATAATATCAACATTTGTTGTCATGTGTTTTACCCAAATATTCCGTTTTATCATGATGAAAAATATCGGGGGAGTTTGCCAAGGCGATACGTATAAACATTCAGAGTACATCAAACTTCATATTTATTTTACCAGTTAACACTGGTACTTTGTCTTCCGTTTTTACTGGTCCTCATATGTAATACCTCAGTCATGTATCAGATATACCGCGTGCGAAAAGCAGCCGTTAAATCAAGGTCACGCGTTGTAACGAGATCTCACAAATCAACGTTAATGTTATTAGCCATCTCCTTCACTTACCTAATAACCATGTTACCATTAGTGGTTATATCATTTATTTGGATGGTTGCCATGGAAAACGCAGATGTATCAATGGTTTTCTCCCTCTATCCTATTCAGCAGTGCGTGTCCGTTATATCATATTGTAACTATGGTGTTAACTTTTTTATTTACATTATATCAGGTCGATCTTTCCGATTGGAATTAAGGCGTATCTTCTTGAAGGAACAACTTCAAAACACGTCTGCTACAAGAACCAGAGAAGAATTTCTGCGATTGCAATGAGACTTGAATTAAAAGCACGTCTAGTATTCGATGTTTTTAAATAATTTGCAAAATATTTTCACTATAAAATGTTGGAAACTGTGTCTGATAGTTACCTTGATGCAGGGCCTCGGTTTCCGGATGGTCTAAGTAGCTCATCCGCAGTTAACACGAGGTTGTCAACTCTGATGTTGTAAGTTCGAACCCAGCATGCGGCGAGGTTTGTTCGAATTATATCTTAATTGACAAGGATTGCTAGTTTCGTTCTCTCCGTATAGTCCTGTCTCCTTCACCATTAAACCTGGCAGTCATAATAAAACCAAGTTCGCTTATAGTGGCGTTCAACACCAACCTACAAACAGATGATTACATTGATGTATCATATTCTCAAAACAAGGTTTACAAATTCATGTGTCTGTCCAATAATTAAGGCATTACCCGACTAATAGAGACATATTTTAATGGAGCCTAGTTGGTCAAGTGGTCTAGGACGCTGGACCTAATGCAGATCTAACATTGTTGAGCTAAATTTGAGACGATGTATACATATAAGTATATATCAATCAAAATGTTAGCCCTGTATAACCAAGGGTATCCGATGGAGTACGTCTGACGTAAAGTTGTTTCATGTTAAGACGTATATAAATAAATAAGACATATTTCACTTCTTTCTGTATATCCAGTCACCCCTATACTAATTAATACTCTGTATATAGGAATTTCATGCAGCTCTCAGACCCGCCATATTGTCATGGTTGTCCGAAGTCAGGAGGAGTTTCAGGTCGTTAGAGTCTCTGTTGAATTTATTCACAGCTGTTTCGACAGATGCACGGGCCAATCTGTCGTTTCACAATCTAATGCTTTCTGGGTAATATTTTCAAAAGTGACACCAAAGCGTCTAAAAAATTGAAATTCAACCAATGACGTGACGTTGTTTTCTGTTGTAATGAGATTACCCATAGTCCTTTAGATTCCGAAAAGGCGAATGAAACTTGACGCTTTACGTTTACTTCTAGACGCTTTTTGGTTGTTTGTGTCAATACTCGTTAGGTTGCTGTTTTGCAGGGGATTAGAATTACGACAAGTTCCACTAGTAGCGCAGGAACTGTTCACCATTCGAAGCTATTGCGTTCACGCCCACTCGCTTACTATCCGTGATGTGTTTTTGGTATATTGTTCTTCTTTTTGTTGTCTTTATTTTTGGTCGTGGTGTCGTATGTATGTTTTATTTCCTTATGGTTTTTTGTTGCTTCTTTAGCATTTTATCCATTTGTTTTATGAAGTGTCAACTGTCTTTAATTCATTTACAAGAATTGACTGTGATATTCATTGTTTATATAATTTAGAGAAAAAGTTAAACGCCAATGAGTCAACAATGCAATGAACACAGTATTAATATAAATGATTTGTTGAATTATTTCATATATCAGTAAATAAGGGCCCCTAAAACAATTAACCCTACCTCATAAAAAGGGAAATAAAATGAAAGGAAAAATAAACAGATTTTAATACGTACTAAATATTAATACATCCACAGAACTTCCATATTTAGTTGTCTCTCATATTCAAACAAGAAACTATTTTTCTATATGCAAGCAAAACTAAACCTCCATGACAATTTTGTTTTAACATTATTGATCTTGACATATTTCAATGTAAACCTCTGAGGTATACGACAATGAGACAACAACATCCCCGACAACACAATAAAATCAGAAAGATAAAAGATTTGCATTTACATATTACATACCAGTCTTTTAGAAGACTGAAAATAAAGGTGGCCAGATGTGAATATTCTTCGACGGTTATATAATAGTACATCAACGGAAAACAGCAAATCACAACAACCATCAACATCCAACTTTTCCTAAAAAATAAGAAATGAAACAAAACAATGAACACAGAAAGATAATCGATTTGCTGATCAGTTAATACGGGCAACCCTCATAAAAACGGAAAAAATAGAAGAAATATGAACAGATTTTAACACAATCATACTTAATATATACCCACAGAACTTCCATATTAATCTATCTCTCATGTTTAAACAAGAAACTATTTTATGCCCCCGCCGTAGCGGAGGGGCATTAAGTTTACCCTTGTCCGTCTGTACGTCCATCCGTCCGTCCGTCCGTCCGTCCCAAAGTTGGTTTCCTTCTCTAACTTTAGTTTGCCTCAACCAAATGTTATGAAACTTATACACAATGCTTATTACCACTAAATACAGATCAAATTTGAATTTTGGTGGCGTCACTTTTACCGTTCTAGAGTTATGCTCCTTTACAAATGGAAAAATTGCTAAATTTTTCGTTTCCGTTCTCTAACTTAAGTTTGCCTCAACCAAATGTTATGAAACTTATACACAATGCTTATTACCACAATATACAGATCAAGTTTGAATTTTGGTGCCGTCACTTTTACTGTTCTAGAGTTATGCCCTTTACAAATGGAAAAATTGCTAAATTTTTTTTTTTTCTAAATATCAAGTTATTTTCAAAATTGGAGTTATCTTCCTTTGTCCATGATTATAGTTGAATCAATACAATGCAATGTTTAATTTTGCCTTCCACTGATAAATTAAAGCAATTTTACCCTTCATTTCGAAAAATATTTTAAAGTCTTCTTTGAAAATTGAGTTATCTTTCTTTGTGCATAATGGTAGTTGAATCAACTACAACCAATGCTTTATACAATGCAATATTCAATTTTACTTCCTACTGATAAATTAAAACAATCTTTACCATTCAGTGCTTACAATCACTTTGATTACCATTCTAGGGTTATACCCGTTACAAATGAAAAACTTGCTGAATTTTTCGTTTCCATTCTCTAACTTGAGTTCATCTTAACTAAATGTAATTTCTAAAAATATCAATGTCATTATTCAAGTAATTTTTAAAATTGGAGTTATCTTCCTTTGTCCATGATTATAGTTGAATCAACTACAATCAATGCTTTATACAATGCAATTTTAATTTTGCCTTCCACTGATAAAACAAAGATCAAGTTGAATTTGGGTAGTGTCACTTTAACCATTATTGAGTTATGCCTTTATAAATCGAAAGATTGCAAAATTTTAGTTTCCATTCTGAAACTTAAGTTTGCCCCAACCAAACATTATGAAACCTATACACAATATTCATTACCTCAAAACTAAGATAATGTACAATTTTTTGTTTCCGTTCTCTAACTTTAGTATGCCTCAACCAAATGTCATGAAACTTATACACAATGCTTATTACTACCTAATACAGATTAAGTACGAAATTTGGTGGCGTCACTTTTACCATTCTTGAGTTATGTCCCTTTATAAACATAAAATTGCTGAATTTTTCGTTTCCGTTCTCTAACTTTACTTTGTCTCAACCAAATGTTATACAACTTATACACAACCGTTCTATAGTTATGTGTGTTTACAAATAGAAAAATTGCTGAATTTTTAGTTTCTGTTCTCTACTTAAGTTAGCCTCAACCAAATGTTATGAGACTTACACACAATGTTTATTACCACAAAACTCAGATCAAGTTCAAATTTGGGTAGCGTCACTTTTAAGCGGGGCATCATCTGTGTCCACATGTGGACACAATCCACATTATTCAGTATGCAAGAAAAACTAAGCCTTCATGATTTTTTTTTATCATTAAGTGATTTTGACATATTTTATCTGTAGGGTTTATGTCAAGTGCAATGAGACAACAACACTCTCAACAAGGCAATACAATGAGAAAGATCATAGAATGCTGATGCATTTACTGTTATATAGGACGGAAAATAGAGGGGTTATAGTATACTAACGGAAAACAGAATTGCGCCAAAAAGTGGACAGCACCACAAACCACACCAACCACCAAATCCGACTTTTCCAAAAATAAATATGATTGATTGTTGATTGTTGGTGTTTTAACGCCACTTTAAGCGCCACATTTGGGCTATTTCGTGGCGGCCAGTTTTATTGGTGGAGGAAGCCGGGTGCCCGGAGAAAACCACCGACCTTCGATAGGAAAACTGACAATCCTAGTCAATTAAGATTGGAGAAAAGTGCACCCGCACGAGCGGGTTCGAACTCACAACCTCAGTGTTGACTGGCTAGTGATTACAGTAGTAGAACTACTTAGACCACTCAAAAATAAATATAGACATATAAACAAAGACAAACCATTAAGAACAACATACTGTGTAGATATGCTGACTTGGTACAGACACACGGTGTGGTGGAGTTTCGCCAGTTTTACGTGCGCACAAACCCGCCCTTTCATCTTTTTGTAACCGTTTGTCGTAAAACCAAAGCACATAATGAAAACCTTAAGGATTATGTACCCTTGTGTTGATTCAATGCTAAACATATGGAAATTTTATAGAAAATCCACAGCCTTTCCCCTTGTACTCTCATATTTGGCAATTCGACGCTTTATTGATAAAGGATTGTTGCATGCAGTGCTAGCAATGATTTCCTTAAAACAAGTTTATAAATTTAGATATTGGTTAAAACAAATATAAATATGGACCAATTCAAGTACACCTTCTAGGGTGCGCTCGACTTTAGTGACTCAGCACGAGGTGTTTTGGAATTTAAAGGTTGTTTAGGACTTTTGTAAACAATAAACGCTAGCACATCATAGAAAAACAAGTGAGTAATCTATGTTTAAAATTTTATAACAAAAATCTCTGTATTAAAGTCTGTGGATTTTCTACAAAAATCTTGGTTTTATTTTTCACCAAATTCTCTTTTCTACTAAACAGGGGCGTTTCTAGGATATTTGAAAGAGGGTCGTAGAATCAAATCTTTCGCTGAGCGGAGCGAGGCTAAAAATTTTGGACTTTTTGCTAAAAACATAAAATAATTGTGAAATGCATTAATGTAACGGTTCCTGACTTGGAGCATGTATATTTTTTTTAATTTTTTTTTTTTAAAAGGGGTACGCCCATTACGCCCTCACCTGGACCCGCCCTGCTAAATACAATTAAACTATAAATAATAATGCTTTGCACGAAGTTTCCCCTTGGTATATGTACAAAATGGTCCATCTCTATTATTCATTATCTTTGCTGTTTTGAAACTATTGCAGTTTGAAAATTTCGTTATTGACAGGCCACAGAAGGGGTCATAAACCTTAAATAAAAAAAATGTTTAACTTCTCATTTATTGTTTGATTGATGAATGGCAAACTAAGGACAATTTTATATTCATAAGATATAATTATACGCTGGTTTTCACTCGACCGAAACCCTGCATAGAATTTTATCCGAGCTGAATGGCAAGTTAATACAGTTAATAGCCGTTATGTAAAGCAAAATATTGTCCTATGAAATATTGTCCCCCAAGACAATATTTCATGACTATGTATCATGAAATATTGTCCTCATCTATGAAAAAATGCCCAGAGAAGGACAAATTTTATTTGTAAAATATTGTCTGTATATAGACAATATTTCACAGATGAATACTATGAAATTTTGTCCTGTTAAAGGGAGGTTATAGACAATATTTCATAGACAAATTGTCATGGTTACAAGAGCGCAATTATTCGTAATGCATTTTCCATAGGGTACCACTGGTGCTCCGTATTTTTTCTCGAAGACTACACAAACTAGGGAAAACGGATTGCAGTTCCTGTTACTAGAAATGCCAGTGTTGCATTACAACCAAAAAATATATAGGGTCATGCGGCAGAAATTGACTTAAAATGCAATTGAAAAAGATCGTCTATTTTTTCGCTTAATGAAAAAGGCATATTTTAATGGCTCCGACGTGCAGAAATGGAGGATATTTTCTATACTTCGTAAAATGTGAATATGATTTTCTGCAATTTTTAAACCTAATTGGATAAGCTTTCGATTAAAAGTAATTCCAATCCTGTATCATCCAATCAGAAGCCGTATAGGATTCTATTCTGAGTACCATCTTGGGGTAAAAACTTGCCTGTAAAATGTAAACAAATAATTGCGCTCTTGTAACCTATACGGTAATGAAAAAAATTCCGAAAATTAAGCGCCCGCGCTAAATGAAGCGCTAGCGTCTATCTAGATAAAATCACGTCTTCAAAACATTATCTGATCACTCTCTGAATTTTGAGAATTAGTTTTGCCCGCCGATCGGGCCAAAATTGGAACTGATTTTTCACCAAATACGGTACTGTTCAAAAGACATGAAGATAAAGTTTATTTACTGGCCTTATTTTTCAAAGGTCATCCAGCACTGATCATATTGTCGACAAAAACGTTCTGATATGGAAAAGCTACATCGAATTTTGAAGAATGGCTTTAAATGAAACCATTTCTTGAAAAACACGTTTTGAAACAGACTATAGTTTTTCCAAATTTTGAAAATATGATAATATTACTACTTTGGCAAGAGAAACTATTCTTGGACTACAATATTCAATGCCAAGATTAATTTTTCTACTTTGCAATTTAACTAAATCGTTGGTGTTTGCTTAGGGGTCATCCATAATTGTCAACCATTTTCCAAAGTGTACAAAACGTACACTTTTTCAGACCCCCCACCCTCCCTCAAAAAGTGTACATCAACCATTTTCAGATTTCTAGACAAGAATCAATCATTCTCAATAAAAAGAAGATCCTGTCTATTATAGTTTAGTTTAATATAGATATTTGCATTGAAAATAAACTGAAACATATCTGACTGTTATATTTGATGACATCTATCTGTGATGCTTGTGTTTTGTCAGAATAAAGAATATAAAGATACCATTTGTTGTTTTGTTGGTTTTAATGAATGGGATAGATGCATGTACACGCAGATTATATACAAAGAAATAACACTGAAAGCAAGCAATCAAGCATTCCGAAAAAAAAAAAAAAGCGTACGGTAAAATGTTGATTTTTAACCCCTCTCCCAAGTGTACGTTTTGTACACTTTGGAAAATAGTTCACAATTATGGATGACCCTTATTAAAAAATGTCTTTTTTCTATAGGTTACAAGAGCGCAATTATTCGTAATGCATTTTCCATAGGGTACCACTGGTGTTCCGTATTTTTTCTCGAAGACTACACAAACTAGGGAAAACGGATTGCAGTTCCTGTTACTAGAAATGCCAGTGTTGCATTACAATCAAAAATATATAGGGTCATGCGGCAGAAATTGACTTAAAATGCAGTTGAAAAGATCGTCTATTTTTTCGCTTAATGAAAAAGGCATATTTTAATGGCTCCGACGTGCAGAAATGGAGGATATTTTCTATACTTCGTAAAATGTGAATATGATTTTCTGCAATTTTAAACCTAATTGGATAAGCTTTCGATTAAAAGTAATTCCAATCCTGTATCATCAATCAGAAGCCGTATAGGATTCTATTCTGAGTACCATCTTGGGGTAAAAACTTGCCGGTAAAATGTAAACAAATAATTGCGCTCTTGTAACCTATACGGTAATGAAAAAATTCCGAAAATTAAGCGCCCGCGCTAAATGAAGCGCTAGCGTCTATCTAGATAAAATCACGTCTTCAAAACATTATCTGATCACTCTCTGAATTTTGAGAATTAGTTTTGCCCGCCGATCGGGCCAAAATTGGAACTGATTTTTCACCAAGTACGGTACTGTTCAAAAGACATGAAGATAAAGTTTATTTACTGGCCTTATTTTCAAAGGTCATCCAGCACTGATCATATTGTCGACAAAACGTTCTGATATGGAAAAGCCACATCGAATTTTGAAGAATGGCTTTAAATGAAACCATTTCTTGAAAAACACGTTTTGAAACAGACTATAGTTTTTCCAAATATTGAAAATATGATAATATTACTACTTTGGCAAGAGAAACTATTCTTGGACTACAATATTCAATGCCAAGATTAATTTTTCTACTTTGCAATTTAACTAAATCGTTGGTGTTTGCTTAGGGACCCTTTTGGTCAATTTTCACCAAATTAGCTTTTGCTAGAATAGCAACTGAGTCACGATCATTATGGTTAAAACCAAAATGAATCTTCAAATTCAAGATATACACATGCTTTTCCCCATAAAACAGTAGATATCACAAAACCGTTCTATTCTCTTGATACTTTGTCGACATTCGAGCCCACCGTAGATTTAGATATGGAAATCAACACAAATAGGAAACAGACTATAGCTTGAATTCACGTTGATGAAAAGTCCATTTGACCCCATTTCTCGCTGTTTCACATTTTTTCCGAGCAAAATGACTATTTTTAACATTTTTCAACGCCTTATTAAAAAAATGTCTTTTTTTCTATAGGTTACAAGAGCGCAATTATTCGTAATGCATTTTCCATAGGGTACCACTGGTGTTCCGTATTTTTTTTCTCGAAGACTACACAAACTAGGGAAAAACGGATTGCAGTTCCTGTTACTAGAAATGCCAGTGTTGCATTACAACCAAAAAAATATATAGGGTCATGCGGCAGAAATTGACTTAAAATGCAGTTGAAAAAGATCGTCTATTTTTTTCGCTTAATGAAAAAGGCATGTTTTAATGGCTCCGACGTGCAGAAATGGAGGATATTTTCTATACTTCGTAAAATGTGAATATGATTTTCTGCAATTTTTAAACCTAATTGGATAAGCTTTCGATTAAAAGTAATTCCAATCCTGTATCATCCAATCAGAAGCCGTATAGGATTCTATTCTGAGTACCATCTTGGGGTAAAAAACTTGCCGGTAAAATGTAAACAAATAATTGCGCTCTTGTAACCTATACGGTAATGAAAAAATTCCGAAAATTAAGCGAACGCGCTAAATGAAGCGCTAGCGTCTATCTAGATAAAATCACGTCTTCAAAACATTATCTGATCACTCTGAATTTTGAGAATTAGTTTTGCCCGCCGATCGGGCCAAAATTGGAACTGATTTTTCACCAAGTACGGTACTGTTCAAAAGACATGAAGATAAAGTTTATTTACTGGCCTTATTTTTCAAAGGTCATCCAGCACTGATCATATTGTCGACAAAACGTTCTGATATGGAAAAGCCACATCGAATTTTGAAGAATGGCTTTAAATGAAACCATTTCTTGAAAAACACGTTTTTGAAACAGACTATAGTTTTTCAAATATTGAAAATATGATAATATTACTACTTTGGCAAGAGAAACTATTCTTGGACTACAATATTCAATGCCAAGATTAATTTTCTACTTTGCAATTTAACTAAATCGTTGGTGTTTGCTTAGGGACCCTTTTGGTCAATTTTCACCAAATTAGCTTTTGCTAGAATAGCAACTGAGTCACGATCATTATGGTTAAAACCAAAATGAATCTTCAAATTCAAGATATACACATGCTTTTCCTATAAAAACAGTAGATATCACAAAACCGTTCTATTCTCTTGATACTTTGTCGACATTCGAGCCCACCGTAGATTTAGATATGGAAATCAACACAAATAGGAAACAGACTATAGCTTGAATTCACGTTGATGAAAAGTCCATTTGACCCCATTTCTCGCTGTTTCACATTTTTCCGAGCAAAATGACTATTTTAACATTTTTCAACGCCTTATTAAAAAAATGTCTTTTTCTATAGGTTACAAGAGCGCAATTATTCGTAATGCATTTTCCATAGGGTACCACTGGTGCTCCGTATTTTTTCTCGAAGACTACACAAACTAGGGAAAAACGGATTGCAGTTCCTGTTACTAGAAATGCCAGTGTTGCATTACAACCAAAAATATATAGGGTCATGCGGCAGAAATTGACTTAAAATGCAATTGAAAAAGATCGTCTATTTTTTCGCTTAATGAAAAGGCATATTTTAATGGCTCCGACGTGCAGAAATGGAGGATATTTTCTATACTTCGTAAAATGTGAATATGATTTTCTGCAATTTTTAAACCTAATTGGATAAGCTTTCGATTAAAAGTAATTCCAATCCTGTATCATCCAATCAGAAGCCGTATAGGATTCTATTCTGAGTACCATCTTGGGGTAAAAACTTGCCTGTAAAATGTAAACAAATAATTGCGCTCTTGTAACCTATACGGTAATGAAAAAAATTCCGAAAATTAAGCGCCCGCGCTAAATGAAGCGCTAGCGTCTATCTAGATAAAATCACGTCTTCAAAACATTATCTGATCACTCTCTGAATTTTGAGAATTAGTTTTGCCCGCCGATCGGGCCAAAATTGGAACTGATTTTTCACCAAATACGGTACTGTTCAAAAGACATGAAGATAAAGTTTATTTACTGGCCTTATTTTTCAAAGGTCATCCAGCACTGATCATATTGTCGACAAAAACGTTCTGATATGGAAAAGCTACATCGAATTTTGAAGAATGGCTTTAAATGAAACCATTTCTTGAAAAACACGTTTTGAAACAGACTATAGTTTTCCAAATTTTGAAAATATGATAATATTACTACTTTGGCAAGAGAAACTATTCTTGGACTACAATATTCAATGCCAAGATTAATTTTTCTACTTTGCAATTTAACTAAATCGTTGGTGTTTGCTTAGGGTCATCCATAATTGTCAACCATTTTCCAAAGTGTACCAAACGTACACTTTTCAGACCCTACCCTCCCTCAAAAGTGTACATCAACCATTTTCAGATTTCTAGACAAGAATCAATCATTCTCAATAAAAAGAAGATCCTGCTATTTAGTTTAGTTTAATATAGATATTTGCATTGAAAATAAACTGAAACATATCTGACTGTTATATTTGATGACATCTATCTGTGATGCTTTGTCAGAATAAAGAATATAAAGATACCATTTGTTGTTTTGTTGGTTTTAATGAATGGGATAGATGCATGTACACAGATTATATACAAAGAAATAACACTGAAAGACTATAGCTTGAATTCAGCGTACGATAAAAAGTTGATTTTTACCCCATCTCTCCAAGTTTCACATTTTTTCCGTACAAAATGGAAAATGGTTCACAATTATGGATGACCCTTATTAAAAAATGTCTTTTTCTATAGGTTACAAGAGCGCAATTATTCGTAATGCATTTTCCATAGGGTACCACTGGTGTTCCGTATTTTTTCTCGAAGACTACACAAACTAGGGAAAACGGATTGCAGTTCCTGTTACTAGAAATGCCAGTGTTGCATTACAATCAAAAATATATAGGGTCATGCGGCAGAAATTGACTTAAAATGCAGTTGAAAAGATCGTCTATTTTTTCGCTTAATGAAAAAGGCATATTTTAATGGCTCCGACGTGCAGAAATGGAGGATATTTTCTATACTTCGTAAAATGTGAATATGATTTTCTGCAATTTTAAACCTAATTGGATAAGCTTTCGATTAAAAGTAATTCCAATCCTGTATCATCAATCAGAAGCCGTATAGGATTCTATTCTGAGTACCATCTTGGGGTAAAAACTTGCCGGTAAAATGTAAACAAATAATTGCGCTCTTGTAACCTATACGGTAATGAAAAAATTCCGAAAATTAAGCGCCCGCGCTAAATGAAGCGCTAGCGTCTATCTAGATAAAATCACGTCTTCAAAACATTATCTGATCACTCTCTGAATTTTGAGAATTAGTTTTGCCCGCCGATCGGGCCAAAAATTGGAACTGATTTTTCACCAAGTACGGTACTGTTCAAAAGACATGAAGATAAAGTTTATTTACTGGCCTTATTTTTCAAAGGTCATCCAGCACTGATCATATTGTCGACAAAAACGTTCTGATATGGAAAAGCCACATCGAATTTTGAAGAATGGCTTTAAATGAAACCATTTCTTGAAAAACACGTTTTTGAAACAGACTATAGTTTTTCCAAATATTGAAAATATGATAATATTACTACTTTGGCAAGAGAAACTATTCTTGGACTACAATATTCAATGCCAAGATTAATTTTTCTACTTTGCAATTTAACTAAATCGTTGGTGTTTGCTTAGGGACCCTTTTGGTCAATTTTCACCAAATTAGCTTTTTGCTAGAATAGCAACTGAGTCACGATCATTATGGTTAAAACCAAAATGAATCTTCAAATTCAAGATATACACATGCTTTTCCCCATAAAACAGTAGATATCACAAAACCGTTCTATTCTCTTGATACTTTGTCGACATTCGAGCCCACCGTAGATTTAGATATGGAAATCAACACAAATAGGAAACAGACTATAGCTTGAATTCACGTTGATGAAAAGTCCATTTGACCCCATTTCTCGCTGTTTCACATTTTTCCGAGCAAAATGACTATTTTAACATTTTCAACGCCTTATTAAAAAATGTCTTTTTTCTATAGGTTACAAGAGCGCAATTATTCGTAATGCATTTTCCATAGGGTACCACTGGTGTTCCGTATTTTTTCTCGAAGACTACACAAACTAGGGAAAAACGGATTGCAGTTCCTGTTACTAGAAATGCCAGTGTTGCATTACAACCAAAAAATATATAGGGTCATGCGGCAGAAATTGACTTAAAATGCAGTTGAAAAGATCGTCTATTATTTTCGCTTAATGAAAAAGGCATATTTTTAATGGCTCCGACGTGCAGAAATGGAGGATATTTTCTATACTTCGTAAAATGTGAATATGATTTTCTGCAATTTTAAACCTAATTGGATAAGCTTTCGATTAAAAGTAATTCCAATCCTGTATCATCCAATCAGAAGCCGTATAGGATTCTATTCTGAGTACCATCTTGGGGTAAAAACTTGCCTGTAAAATGTAAACAAATAATTGCGCTCTTGTAACCTATACGGTAATGAAAAAATTCCGAAAATTAAGCGAACGCGCTAAATGAAGCGCTAGCGTCTATCTAGATAAAATCACGTCTTCAAAACATTATCTGATCACTCTCTGAATTTTGAGAATTAGTTTTGCCCGCCGATCGGGCCAAAATTGGAACTGATTTTTCACCAAGTACGGTACTGTTCAAAAGACATGAAGATAAAGTTTATTTACTGGCCTTATTTTTCAAAGGTCATCCAGCACTGATCATATTGTCGACAAAAACGTTCTGATATGGAAAAGCCACATCGAATTTTGAAGAATGGCTTTAAATGAAACCATTTCTTGAAAAACACGTTTTGAAACAGACTATAGTTTTTCCAAATATTGAAAATATGATAATATTACTACTTTGGCAAGAGAAACTATTCTTGGACTACAATATTCAATGCCAAGATTAATTTTCTACTTTGCAATTTAACTAAATCGTTGGTGTTTGCTTAGGGACCCTTTTGGTCAATTTTCACCAAATTAGCTTTTTGCTAGAATAGCAACTGAGTCACGATCATTATGGTTAAAACCAAAATGAATCTTCAAATTCAAGATATACACATGCTTTTCCTATAAAACAGTAGATATCACAAAACCGTTCTATTCTCTTGATACTTTGTCGACATTCGAGCCCACCGTAGATTTAGATATGGAAATCAACACAAATAGGAAACAGACTATAGCTTGAATTCACGTTGATGAAAAGTCCATTTGACCCCATTTCTCGCTGTTTCACATTTTTCCGAGCAAAATGACTATTTTAACATTTTTCAACGCCTTATTAAAAAAATGTCTTTTTTCTATAGGTTACAAGAGCGCAATTATTCGTAATGCATTTTCCATAGGGTACCACTGGTGTTCCGTATTTTTTCTCGAAGACTACACAAACTAGGGAAAACGGATTGCAGTTCCTGTTACTAGAAATGCCAGTGTTGCATTACAACCAAAAAATATATAGGGTCATGCGGCAGAAATTGACTTAAAATGCAGTTGAAAAGATCGTCTATTATTTTCGCTTAATGAAAAGGCATATTTTTAATGGCTCCGACGTGCAGAAATGGAGGATATTTTCTATACTTCGTAAAATGTGAATATGATTTTCTGCAATTTTAAACCTAATTGGATAAGCTTTCGATTAAAAGTAATTCCAATCCTGTATCATCCAATCAGAAGCCGTATAGGATTCTATTCTGAGTACCATCTTGGGGTAAAAACTTGCCGGTAAAATGTAAACAAATAATTGCGCTCTTGTAACCTATACGGTAATGAAAAAATTCCGAAAATTAAGCGAACGCGCTAAATGAAGCGCTAGCGTCTATCTAGATAAAATCACGTCTTCAAAACATTATCTGATCACTCTGAATTTTGAGAATTAGTTTTGCCCGCCGATCGGGCCAAAATTGGAACTGATTTTTCACCAAGTACGGTACTGTTCAAAAGACATGAAGATAAAGTTTATTTACTGGCCTTATTTTCAAAGGTCATCCAGCACTGATCATATTGTCGACAAAAACGTTCTGATATGGAAAAGCCACATCGAATTTTGAAGAATGGCTTTAAATGAAACCATTTCTTGAAAAACACGTTTTTGAAACAGACTATAGTTTTTCCAAATTTTGAAAATATAATATTACTACTTTGGCAAGAGAAACTATTCTTGGACTACAATATTCAATGCCAAGATTAATTTTTCTACTTTGCAATTTAACTAAATCGTTGGTGTTTGCTTAGGGACCCTTTTGGTCAATTTTCACCAAATTAGCTTTTTGCTAGAATAGCAACTGAGTCACGATCATTATGGTTAAAAACCAAAATGAATCTTCAAATTCAAGATATACATGCTTTTCCCCATAAAAACAGTAGATATCACAAAACCGTTCTATTCTCTTCATACTTTGTCGACATTCGAGCCCACCCTAGATTTAGATATGGAAATCAACACAAATAGGAAACAGACTATAGCTTGAATTCACGTTGATGAAAAGTCCATTTGACCCCATTTCTCGCTGTTTCACATTTTTCCGAACAAAATGACTATTTTAACATTTTCAACGCCTTATTAAAAAAATGTCTTTTTCTATAGGTTACAAGAGCGCAATTATTCGTAATGCATTTTCCATAGGGTACCACTGGTGTTCCGTATTTTTTTCTCGAAGACTACACAAACTAGAGAAAAACGGATTGCAGTTCCTGTTACTAGAAATGCCAGTGTTGCATTACAACCAAAAAATATATAGGGTCATGCGGCAGAAATTGACTTAAAATGCAGTTGAAAAAGATCGTCTATTTTTTTCGCTTAATGAAAAAGGCATATTTTTAATGGCTCCGACGTGCAGAAATGGAGGATATTTTCTATACTTCGTAAAATGTGAATATGATTTTCTGCAATTTTTAAACCTAATTGGATAAGCTTTCGATTAAAAGTAATTCCAATCCTGTATCATCCAATCAGAAGCCGTATAGGATTCTATTCTGAGTACCATCTTGGGGTAAAAAACTTGCCGGTAAAATGTAAACAAATAATTGCGCTCTTGTAACCTATACGGTAATGAAAAAAAATTCCGAAAATTAAGCGAACGCGCTAAATGAAGCGCTAGCGTCTATCTAGATAAAATCACGTCTTCAAAACATTATCTGATCACTCTCTGAATTTTGAGAATTAGTTTTGCCCGCCGATCGGGCCAAAATTGGAACTGATTTTTCACCAAGTACGGTACTGTTCAAAAGACATGAAGATAAAGTTTATTTACTGGCCTTATTTTTCAAAGGTCATCCAGCACTGATCATATTGTCGACAAAAACGTTCTGATATGGAAAAGCCACATCGAATTTTGAAGAATGGCTTTAAATGAAACCATTTCTTGAAAAACACGTTTTTGAAACAGACTATAGTTTTCCAAATTTTGAAAATATAATATTACTACTTTGGCAAGAGAAACTATTCTTGGACTACAATATTCAATGCCAAGATTAATTTTTCTACTTTGCAATTTAACTAAATCGTTGGTGTTTGCTTAGGGACCCTTTTGGTCAATTTTCATCAAATTAGCTTTTGCTAGAATAGCAACTGAGTCACGATCATTATGGTTAAAAACCAAAATGAATCTTCAAATTCAAGATATACACATGCTTTTCCCCATAAAAACAGTAGATATCACAAAACCGTTCTATTCTCTTCATACTTTGTCGACATTCGAGCCCACCCTAGATTTAGATATGGAAATCAACACAAATAGGAAACAGACTATAGCTTGAATTCACGTTGATGAAAAGTCCATTTGACCCCATTTCTCGCTGTTTCACATTTTTTCCGAGCAAAATGACTATTTTTAACATTTTTCAACGCCTTATTAAAAAAAATGTCTTTTTTTCTATAGGTTACAAGAGCGCAATTATTCGTAATGCATTTTCCATAGGGTACCACTGGTGTTCCGTATTTTTTTTCTCGAAGACTACACAAACTAGGGAAAAACGGATTGCAGTTCCTGTTACTAGAAATGCCAGTGTTGCATTACAACCAAAAAAATATATAGGGTCATGCGGCAGAAATTGACTTAAAATGCAGTTGAAAAGATCGTCTATTTTTTCGCTTAATGAAAAGGCATATTTTTAATGGCTCCGACGTGCAGAAATGGAGGATATTTTCTATACTTCGTAAAATGTGAATATGATTTTCTGCAATTTTTAAACCTAATTGGATAAGCTTTCGATTAAAAGTAATTCCAATCCTGTATCATCCAATCAGAAGCCGTATAGGATTCTATTCTGAGTACCATCTTGGGGTAAAAACTTGCCGGTAAAATGTAAACAAATAATTGCGCTCTTGTAACCTATACGATAATGAAAAAATTCCGAAAATTAAGCGACCGCGCTAAATGAAGCGCTAGCGTCTATCTAGATAAAATCACGTCTTCAAAACATTATCTGATTACTGACTGAATTTTGAGAATTAGTTTTTGCCCGCCGATCGGGCCAAAATTTGAACTGATTTTTCACCAAATACGGTACTGTTCAAAAGACATGAAGATAAAGTTTATTTACTGGCCTTATTTTTCAAAGGTCATCCAGCACTGATCATATTGTCGACAAAAACGTTCTGATATGGAAAAGCTACATCGAATTTTGAAGAATGGCTTTAAATGAAACCATTTCTTGAAAAACACGTTTTGAAACAGACTATAGTTTTCCAAATTTTGAAAATATGATAATATTACTACTTTGGCAAGAGAAACTATTCTTGGACTACAATATTCAATGCCAAGATTAATTTTTCTACTTTGCAATTTAACTAAATCGTTGGTGTTTGCTTAGGGACCCTTTTGGTCAATTTTCACCAAATTAGCTTTTGCTAGAATAGCAACTGAGTCACGATCATTATGGTTAAAACCAAAATGAATCTTCAAATTCAAGATATACACATGTTTTTCCCATAAAACAATAGATATCACAAAACCGTTCTATTCTCTTCATACTTTGTCGACATTCGAGCCCACCCTAGATTTAGATATGGAAATCAACACAAATAGGAAACAGACTATAGCTTGAATTCACGTTGATGAAAAGTCCATTTGACCCCATTTCTCGCTGTTTCACTTTTTTCTGAACAAAATGACTATTTTTAACATTTTTCAACGCCTTATTAAAAAATGTCTTTTTTCTATAGGTTGCAAGAGCGCAATTATTCGTAATGCATTTTCCATAGGGTACCACTGGTGTTCCGTATTTTTTCTCGAAGACTACACAAACTAGGGAAAAACGGATTGCAGTTCCTGTTACTAGAAATGCCAGTGTTGCATTACAACCAAAAAATATATAGGGTCATGCGGCAGAAATTGACTTAAAATGCAGTTGAAAAAATCGTCTATTTTTTCGCTTAATGAAAAAGGCATATTTTTAATGGCTCCGACGTGCAGAAATGGAGGATATTTTCTATACTTCGTAAAATGTGAATATGATTTTCTGCAATTTTAAACCTAATTGGATAAGCTTTCGATTAAAAGTAATTCCAATCCTGTATCATCCAATCAGAAGCCGTATAGGATTCTATTCTGAGTACCATCTTGGGGTAAAAACTTGCCGGTAAAATGTAAACAAATAATTGCGCTCTTGTAACCTATACGGTAATGAAAAAATCCGAAAATTAAGCGCCCGCGCTAAATGAAGCGCTAACGTCTATCTAGATAAAATCACGTCTTCAAAACATTATCTGATTACTGACTGAATTTTGAGAATTAGTTTTGCCCGCCGATCGGGCCAAAATTTGAACTGATTTTTCACCAAATACGGTACTGTTCAAAAGACATGAAGATAAAGTTTATTTACTGGCCTTATTTTTCAAAGGTCATCCAGCACTGATCATATTGTCGACAAAAACGTTCTGATATGGAAAAGCTACATCGAATTTTGAAGAATGGCTTTAAATGAAACCATTTCTTGAAAAACACGTTTTGAAACAGACTATAGTTTTTCCAAATTTTGAAAATATGATAATATTACTACTTTGGCAAGAGAAACTATTCTTGGACTACAATATTCAATGCCAAGATTAATTTTTCTACTT
The DNA here is from genome assembly GCA_017311375.1 of Mytilus coruscus. Taxonomy (NCBI): domain Eukaryota; kingdom Metazoa; phylum Mollusca; class Bivalvia; order Mytilida; family Mytilidae; genus Mytilus; species Mytilus coruscus. Next base: position 21,083 of record JAASAO010002556.1, read on the forward strand.
TGCAATTTAACTAAATCGTTGGTGTTTGCTTAGGGACCCTTTTGGTCAATTTTCACCAAATTAGCTTTTTACTAGAATAGCAACTGAGTCACGATCATTATGGTTAAAACCAAAATGAATCTTCACATTCAAGATATACACATGCTTTTCCCCATAAAACAGTAGATATCACAAAACCGTTCTATTCTCTTCATACTTTGTCGACATTCGAGCCCACCCTAGATTTAGATATGGAAATCAACACAAATAGGAAACAGACTATAGCTTGAATTCACGTTGATGAAAAGTCCATTTGACCCCATTTCTCGCTGTTTCACTTTTTTCCGAACAAAATGACTATTTTAACATTTTCAACGCCTTATTAAAAAAATGTCTTTTTTCTATAGGTTACAAGAGCGCAATTATTCGTAATGCATTTTCCATAGGGTACCACTGGTGTTCCGTATTTTTTCTCGAAGACTACACAAACTAGGGAAAACGGATTGCAGTTCCTGTTACTAGAAATGCCAGTGTTGCATTACAACCAAAAAATATATAGGGTCATGCGGCAGAAATTGACTTAAAATGCAGTTGAAAAGATCGTCTATTTTTTCGCTTAATGAAAAGGCATATTTTTAATGGCTCCGACGTGCAGAAATGGAGGATATTTTCTATACTTCGTAAAATGTGAATATGATTTTCTGCAATTTTAAACCTAATTGGATAAGCTTTCGATTAAAAGTAATTCCAATCCTGTATCATCCAATCAGAAGCCGTATAGGATTCTATTCTGAGTACCATCTTGGGGTAAAAACTTGCCGGTAAAATGTAAACAAATAATTGCGCTCTTGTAACCTATACGATAATGAAAAATTCCGAAAATTAAGCGCCCGCGCTAAATGAAGCGCTAGCGTCTATCTAGATAAAATCACGTCTTCAAAACATTATCTGATTACTCTCTGAATTTTGAGAATTAGTTTTGCCCGCCGATCGGGCCAAAATTGGAACTGATTTTTCACCAAATACGGTACTGTTCAAAAGACATGAAGATAAAGTTTATTTACTGGCCTTATTTTTCAAAGGTCATCCAGCACTGATCATATTGTCGACAAAACGTTCTGATATGGAAAAGCTACATCGAATTTTGAAGAATGGCTTTAAATGAAACCATTTCTTGAAAAACACGTTTTTGAAACAGACTATAGTTTTTCCAAATTTTGAAAATATGATAATATTACTATTTTGGCAAGAGAAACTATTCTTGGACTACAATATTCAATGCCAAGATTAATTTTTCTACTTTGCAATTTAACTAAATCGTTGGTGTTTGCTTAGGGACCCTTTTGGTCAATTTTCACCAAATTAGCTTTTGCTAGAATAGCAACTGAGTCACGATCATTATGGTTAAAACCAAAATGAATCTTCACATTCAAGATATACACATGCTTTTCCCCATAAAACAGTAGATATCACAAAACCGTTCTATTCTCTTCATACTTTGTCGACATTCGAGCCCACCCTAGATTTAGATATGGAAATCAACACAAATAGGAAACAGACTATAGCTTGAATTCACGTTGATGAAAAGTCCATTTGACCCCATTTCTCGCTGTTTCACTTTTTCCGAACAAAATGACTATTTTAACATTTTTCAACGCCTTATTAAAAAAATGTCTTTTTCTATAGGTTACAAGAGCGCAATTATTCGTAATGCATTTTCCATAGGGTACCACTGGTGTTCCGTATTTTTTTTCTCGAAGACTACACAAACTAGGGAAAACGGATTGCAGTTCCTGTTACTAGAAATGCCAGTGTTGCATTACAACCAAAAAAATATATAGGGTCATGCGGCAGAAATTGACTTAAAATGCAGTTGAAAAGATCGTCTATTTTTTCGCTTAATGAAAAGGCATATTTTAATGGCTCCGACGTGCAGAAATGGAGGATATTTTCTATACTTCGTAAAATGTGAATATGATTTTCTGCAATTTTTAAACCTAATTGGATAAGCTTTCGATTAAAAGTAATTCCAATCCTGTATCATCCAATCAGAAGCCGTATAGGATTCTATTCTGAGTACCATCTTGGGGTAAAAAACTTGCCGGTAAAATGTAAACAAATAATTGCGCTCTTGTAACCTATACGGTAATGAAAAAAATTCCGAAAATTAAGCGCCCGCGCTAAATGAAGCGCTAGCGTCTATCTAGATAAAATCACGTCTTCAAAACATTATCTGATTACTGACTGAATTTTGAGAATTAGTTTTTGCCCGCCGATCGGGCCAAAAATTTGAACTGATTTTTTCACCAAATACGGTACTGTTCAAAAAGACATGAAGATAAAGTTTATTTACTGGCCTTATTTTTCAAAGGTCATCCAGCACTGATCATATTGTCGACAAAAACGTTCTGATATGGAAAAGCTACATCGAATTTTGAAGAATGGCTTTAAATGAAACCATTTCTTGAAAAACACGTTTTGAAACAGACTATAGTTTTCCAAATTTTGAAAATATGATAATATTACTATTTTGGCAAGAGAAACTATTCTTGGACTACAATATTCAATGCCAAGATTAATTTTCTACTTTGCAATTTAACTAAATCGTTGGTGTTTGCTTAGGGACCCTTTTGGTCAATTTTCACCAAATTAGCTTTTTGCTAGAATAGCAACTGAGTCACGATCATTATGGTTAAAACCAAAATGAATCTTCACATTCAAGATATACACATGCTTTTCCCCATAAAACAGTAGATATCACAAAACCGTTCTATTCTCTTCATACTTTGTCGACATTCGAGCCCACCCTAGATTTAGATATGGAAATCAACACAAATAGGAAACAGACTATAGCTTGAATTCACGTTGATGAAAAGTCCATTTGACCCCATTTCTCGCTGTTTCACTTTTTTCCGAACAAAATGACTATTTTAACATTTTCAACGCCTTATTAAAAAAATGTCTTTTTTCTATAGGTTACAAGAGCGCAATTATTCGTAATGCATTTTCCATAGGGTACCACTGGTGTTCCGTATTTTTTCTCGAAGACTACACAAACTAGGGAAAACGGATTGCAGTTCCTGTTACTAGAAATGCCAGTGTTGCATTACAACCAAAAAATATATAGGGTCATGCGGCAGAAATTGACTTAAAATGCAGTTGAAAAAGATCGTCTATTTTTTCGCTTAATGAAAAGGCATATTTTTAATGGCTCCGACGTGCAGAAATGGAGGATATTTTCTATACTTCGTAAAATGTGAATATGATTTTCTGCAATTTTAAACCTAATTGGATAAGCTTTCGATTAAAAGTAATTCCAATCCTGTATCATCCAATCAGAAGCCGTATAGGATTCTATTCTGAGTACCATCTTGGGGTAAAAACTTGCCGGTAAAATGTAAACAAATAATTGCGCTCTTGTAACCTATACGATAATGAAAAAATTCCGAAAATTAAGCGCCCGCGCTAAATGAAGCGCTAGCGTCTATCTAGATAAAATCACGTCTTCAAAACATTATCTGATTACTCTCTGAATTTTGAGAATTAGTTTTGCCCGCCGATCGGGCCAAAATTGGAACTGATTTTTTCACCAAATACGGTACTGTTCAAAAGACATGAAGATAAAGTTTATTTACTGGCCTTATTTTCAAAGGTCATCCAGCACTGATCATATTGTCGACAAAACGTTCTGATATGGAAAAGCTACATCGAATTTTGAAGAATGGCTTTAAATGAAACCATTTCTTGAAAAAACACGTTTTTGAAACAGACTATAGTTTTTCCAAATTTTGAAAATATGATAATATTACTACTTTGGCAAGAGAAACTATTCTTGGACTACAATATTCAATGCCAAGATTAATTTTTCTACTTTGCAATTTAACTAAATCGTTGGTGTTTGCTTAGGGACCCTTTTGGTCAATTTTCACCAAATTAGCTTTTTGCTAGAATAGCAACTGAGTCACGATCATTATGGTTAAAAACCAAAATGAATCTTCAAATTCAAGATATACACATGCTTTTCCCCATAAAAACAGTAGATATCACAAAACCGTTCTATTCTCTTCATACTTTGTCGACATTCGAGCCCACCCTAGATTTAGATATGGAAATCAACACAAATAGGAAACAGACTATAGCTTGAATTCACGTTGATGAAAAGTCCATTTGACCCCATTTCTCGCTGTTTCACATTTTTTCCGAGCAAAATGACTATTTTTAACATTTTCAACGCCTTATTAAAAAAAATGTCTTTTTTTCTATAGGTTACAAGAGCGCAATTATTCGTAATGCATTTTCCATAGGGTACCACTGGTGTTCCGTATTTTTTTTCTCGAAGACTACACAAACTAGGGAAAAACGGATTGCAGTTCCTGTTACTAGAAATGCCAGTGTTGCATTACAACCAAAAAAATATATAGGGTCATGCGGCAGAAATTGACTTAAAATGCAGTTGAAAAAGATCGTCTATTTTTTTCGCTTAATGAAAAAGGCATATTTTTAATGGCTCCGACGTGCAGAAATGGAGGATATTTTCTATACTTCGTAAAATGTGAATATGATTTTCTGCAATTTTTAAACCTAATTGGATAAGCTTTCGATTAAAAGTAATTCCAATCCTGTATCATCCAATCAGAAGCCGTATAGGATTCTATTCTGAGTACCATCTTGGGGTAAAAAACTTGCCGGTAAAATGTAAACAAATAATTGCGCTCTTGTAACCTATACGGTAATGAAAAAAAATTCCGAAAATTAAGCGCCCGCGCTAAATGAAGCGCTAGCGTCTATCTAGATAAAATCACGTCTTCAAAACATTATCTGATCACTCTCTGAATTTTGAGAATTAGTTTTGCCCGCCGATCGGGCCAAAATTGGAACTGATTTTTCACCAAATACGGTACTGTTCAAAAGACATGAAGATAAAGTTTATTTACTGGCCTTATTTTTCAAAGGTCATCCAGCACTGATCATATTGTCGACAAAAACGTTCTGATATGGAAAAGCTACATCGAATTTTGAAGAATGGCTTTAAATGAAACCATTTCTTGAAAAACACGTTTTGAAACAGACTATAGTTTTCCAAATTTTGAAAATATGATAATATTACTACTTTGGCAAGAGAAACTATTCTTGGACTACAATATTCAATGCCAAGATTAATTTTTCTACTTTGCAATTTAACTAAATCGTTGGTGTTTGCTTAGGGACCCTTTTGGTCAATTTTCACCAAATTAGCTTTTGCTAGAATAGCAACTGAGTCACGATCATTATGGTTAAAACCAAAATGAATCTTTAAATTCAAGATATACACATGCTTTTCCCCATAAAAACAGTAGATATCACAAAACCGTTCTATTCTCTTCATACTTTGTCGACATTCGAGCCCACCCTAGATTTAGATATGGAAATCAACACAAATAGGAAACAGACTATAGCTTGAATTCACGTTGATGAAAAGTCCATTTGACCCCATTTCTCGCTGTTTCACTTTTTTCCGAACAAAATGACTATTTTAACATTTTCAACGCCTTATTAAAAAATGTCTTTTTTTCTATAGGTTACAAGAGCGCAATTATTCGTAATGCATTTTCCATAGGGTACCACTGTTGTTCCGTATTTTTTTTCTCGAAGACTACACAAACTAGGGAAAAACAGATTGCAGTTCCTGTTACTAGAAATGCCAGTGTTGCATTACAACCAAAAAATATATAGGGTCATGCGGCAGAAATTGACTTAAAATGCAGTTGAAAAAGATCGTCTATTTTTTCGCTTAATGAAAAGGCATATTTTAATGGCTCCGACGTGCAGAAATGGAGGATATTTTCTATACTTCGTAAAATGTGAATATGATTTTCTGCAATTTTTAAACCTAATTGGATAAGCTTTCGATTAAAAGTAATTCCAATCCTGTATCATCCAATCAGAAGCCGTATAGGATTCTATTCTGAGTACCATCTTGGGGTAAAAAACTTGCCGGTAAAATGTAAACAAATAATTGCGCTCTTGTAACCTATACGGTAATGAAAAAAATTCCGAAAATTAAGCGCCCGCGCTAAATGAAGCGCTAGCGTCTATCTAGATAAAATCACGTCTTCAAAACATTATCTGATTACTCTCTGAATTTTGAGAATTAGTTTTGCCCGCCGATCGGGCCAAAATTGGAACTGATTTTTTCACCAAATACGGTACTGTTCAAAAAGACATGAAGATAAAGTTTATTTACTGGCCTTATTTTTCAAAGGTCATCCAGCACTGATCATATTGTCGACAAAAACGTTCTGATATGGAAAAGCTACATCGAATTTTGAAGAATGGCTTTAAATGAAACCATTTCTTGAAAAACACGTTTTGAAACAGACTATAGTTTTCCAAATTTTGAAAATATGATAATATTACTACTTTGGCAAGAGAAACTATTCTTGGACTACAATATTCAATGCCAAGATTAATTTTTCTACTTTGCAATTTAACTAAATCGTTGGTGTTTGCTTAGGGACCCTTTTGGTCAATTTTCACCAAATTAGCTTTTTGCTAGAATAGCAACTGAGTCACAATCATTATGGTTAAAACCAAAATGAATCTTCAAATTCAAGATATACACATGCTTTTCCCCATAAAACAGTAGATATCACAAAACCGTTCTATTCTCTTCATACTTTGTCGACATTCGAGCCCACCCTAGATTTAGATATGGAAATCAACACAAATAGGAAACAGACTATAGCTTGAATTCACGTTGATGAAAAGTCCATTTGACCCCATTTCTCGCTGTTTCACTTTTTTCCGAACAAAATGACTATTTTAACATTTTCAACGCCTTATTAAAAAAATGTCTTTTTTCTATAGGTTACAAGAGCGCAATTATTCGTAATGCATTTTCCATAGGGTACCACTGGTGTTCCGTATTTTTTCTCGAAGACTACACAAACTAGGGAAAAACGGATTGCAGTTCCTGTTACTAGAAATGCCAGTGTTGCATTACAACCAAAAAATATATAGGGTCATGCGGCAGAAATTGACTTAAAATGCAGTTGAAAAAGATCGTCTATTTTTTCACTTAATGAAAAAGGCATATTTTAATGGCTCCGACGTGCAGAAATGGAGGATATTTTCTATACTTCGTAAAATGTGAATATGATTTTCTGCAATTTTAAACCTAATTGGATAAGCTTTCGATTAAAAGTAATTCCAATCCTGTATCATCCAATCAGAAGCCGTATAGGATTCTATTCTGAGTACCATCTTGGGGTAAAAACTTGCCGGTAAAATGTAAACAAATAATTGCGCTCTTGTAACCTATACGGTAATGAAAAAATTCCGAAAATTAAGCGACCGCGCTAAATGAAGCGCTAGCGTCTATCTAGATAAAATCACGTCTTCAAAACATTATCTGATTACTCTCTGAACTTGGAGAATTAGTTTTGCCCGCCGATCGGGCCAAAATTGGAACTGATTTTTTCACCAAATACGGTACTGTTCAAAAGACATGAAGATAAAGTTTATTTACTGGCCTTATTTTTCAAAGGTCATCCAGCACTGATCATATTGTCGACAAAACGTTCTGATATGGAAAAGCTACATCGAATTTTGAAGAATGGCTTTAAATGAAACCATTTCTTGAAAAACACGTTTTGAAACAGACTATAGTTTTTCCAAATTTTGAAAATATGATAATATTACTACTTTGGCAAGAGAAACTATTCTTGGACTACAATATTCAATGCCAAGATTAATTTTTCTACTTTGCAATTTAACTAAATCGTTGGTGTTTGCTTAGGGACCCTTTTGGTCAATTTTCACCAAATTAGCTTTTTGCTAGAATAGCAACTGAGTCACGATCATTATGGTTAAAAACCAAAATGAATCTTCAAATTCAAGATATACACATGCTTTTCCCCATAAAACAGTAGATATCACAAAACCGTTCTATTCTCTTCATACTTTGTCGACATTCGAGCCCACCCTAGATTTAGATATGGAAATCAACACAAATAGGAAACAGACTATAGCTTGAATTCACGTTGATGAAAAGTCCATTTGACCCCATTTCTCGCTGTTTCACTTTTTTCCGAACAAATGACTATTTTAACATTTTTCAACGCCTTATTAAAAAATGTCTTTTATACTAAAATATGTGAACGTAAGCCAAAAAATATTTAATCGACCCCTACCCCCAATTTGGATAGCCAGACGCCAATATTAACCATACCAAACCCGGTTCTTTTTACCCTAGGGACCAAACTGAGCATATCATAGGTCTATACAAGGTGTCATTTTCATTATAAAGGCCTTGGCTAACTTTAAGATGTGTTTTCCTACATAAATAGGTGCTTCATTAAGCAGAAAACACGATAAACCAACATAAAAGCATAGAAACCTAACAGAAAGGCAATTGCCCATAATAGTGAAAATCTTCCCCCAGCACCGCCCAGGCATGCCATGGGGGTATTTTATAGCTCAAACGAATGCTCAGGGTGTCTGCTTCATGCCTGAATCCTTACTTATACTAAAATATGTGAACGTAGGCCAAAAAAATATTTAATCGACACCTACCCCCAATTTGTATAGCCATCCGCCAATATTAACCATACAAAACCCGGTTGTTTTTACCCTAGGGACCAAACTGAGCATATTAAAGGTCTATACAAGGTGTCATTTTCATTGTAAAGGCCTTGACTAACTTTAAGATGTGTTTTCCTACATAAATAGGTGCTTCATTAAGCAGAAAACACGATAAACCAACATAAAAGCATAGAAAACCAACAGAAAGGCAATTACACAAAAGAGTGAAAATCTTCCCCCAGCACCGCCCAGGCATGCCATGGGGCTATATTATAGCTCTAACAAATGCTCAGAGTGTCTGCTTCATGTCTGAATCCTTACGTATACTAAAATATGTGAACGTAAGCCAAAAAAATATTTAACAGACCCCTACCCCCAATTTGGATAGCCAGACGCCAATATTAACCATACCAAACCCGGTTCTTTTTACCCTAGGGACCAAACTGAGCATATCAAAGGTCTATACAAGGTGTCATTTTCATTATAAAGGCCTTGGCTAACTTTAAGATGTGTTTTCCTACATAAATAGGTGTTTCATTAAGCAGAAAACACGATAAACCAGCATAAAAGCATAGAAACCTAACAGAAAGGCAATTGCCCATAAGAGTGAAAATCTTCCCCCAGCACCGCCCAGGCATGCCATGGGGGTATATTATAGCTCAAACGAATACTCAGGGTGTCTGCTTCATGCCTGAATCCTTACTTATACTAAAATATGTGAACGTAAGCCAAAAAAATATTTAATCGACCCCTACCCCAATTTGGATAGCCATACGCCAATATTAACCATACCAAACCCGGTTCTTTTTACCCTAGGGACCAAACTGAGCATATTATAGGTCTATACAAGGTGTCATTTTCATTGTAAAGGCGTTGGCTAACTTTAAGATGTGTTTTCCTACGTAAATAAGTGCCTCATTAAGCAGAAAACACGATAAACCAACATCAACGCCTAGAAAACCAACATCAAGGCAATTACCCAAAAGAGTGAAAATCTTAGCCCAGCACCGCCCAGGCATGCCATGGGGGTATATTATAGCTCAAACGAATTGCTCAGGGTGTCTGCTACATGCCTGAATCCTTTCTTATACTAGAATATGTGAACGTAAGCTAAAAAAATATTTAATCGACCCCTACCCCCAATTTCGATAGCCATACGCCAATATTAACCATACCAAACCCGGTTCTTTTTACCCTAGGGACTAAACTGAGCATATTATAGGTCTCTACAAGGTGTCATTTTCATTGTAAAGGCCTTGGCTAACTTTAAGATGTGTTTTCTTACGTAAATAAGTGCTTCATTAAGCAGAAAACACGATAAACCAACATCAAAGCATAGAAAACCAACATAAAGGCAATTACCCAAAAGAGTGAAAATCTTCCCCCAGCACCGCCCAGGCATGCCATGGGGGTATATTATAGCTCCAACGAATGCTTAAGGTCTCTGCTATATGCCTGAATCCTTACTTATACTAAAATATGTGAACGTAAGCCAAAAAAATATTTAATCAACCCCTACCCCCAATTTGGATAGCCAGACGCCAATATATACCATACCAAACCCGGATCTTTTTACCCTAGGGACCAAACTGAGCATATTAAAGGTCTATACAAGGTGTCATTTTCATTGTAAAGGCCTTGACTAACTTTAAGATGTGTTTTCCTACATAAATAGCTGCTTCATTAAGCAGAAAACACGATAAACCAACATAAAAGCATAGAAAACCAACAGAAAGGCAATTACACAAAAGAGTGAAAATCTTCCCCCAGCACCGCCCAGGCATGCCATGGGGCTATATTATATCTCTAACAAATGCTCAGAGTGTCTGCTTCATGTCTGAATCCTTACGTATACTAAAATATGTGAACGTAAGCCAAAAAATATTTAATCGACACCTACCCCAATTTGGATAGCCAGACGCCAATATTAACCATACCAAACCCGGTTCTTTTTACCCTAGGGACCAAACTGAGCATATTATAGGTCTATACAAGGTGTCATTTTCATTGTAAAGGCCTTGGCTAACTTTAAGATGTGTTTTCCTACATAAATAGGTGCTTCATTAAGCAGAAAACACGATAAACCAGCATAAAAGCATAGAAACCTAACAGAAAGGCAATTGCCCATAAGAGTGAAAATCTTCCCCCAGCACCGCCCAGGCATGCCATGGGGGTATATTATAGCTCAAACGAATACTCAGGGTGTCTGCTTCATGCCTGAATCCTTACTTATACTAAAATATGTGAACGTAAGCCAAAAAAATATTTAATCGACTCCTACCCCAATTTGGATAGCCATACGCCAATATTAACCATACCAAACCCGGTTCTTTTTACCCTAGGGACCAAACTGAGCATATTATAGGTCTATCCAAGGTGTCATTTTCATTGTAAAGGCGTTGGCTAACTTTAAGATGTGTTTTTCTACGTAAATAAGTGCTTCATTAAGCAGAAAACACGATAAACCAATATCAAAGCATAGAAAACCAACATAAACGCAATTACCCAAAAGAGTGAAAATCTTAGCCCAGCACCGCCCAGGCATGCCATGGGGGTATATTATAGCTCAAACGAATTGCTCAGGGTGTCTGCTACATGCCTGAATCCTTTCTTATACTAGAATATGTGAATGTAAGCCAAAAAAATATTTAATCGACCCCTACCCCCAATTTGGATAGCCAGACGCCAATATTAACCATACCAAACCCGGTTCTTTTTACCCTAGGGACCAAACTGAGCATATCATAGGTCTATACAAGGTGTCATTTTCATTATAAAGGCCTTGGCTAACTTTAAGATGTGTTTTCCTACATAAATAGGTGCTTCATTAAGCAGAAAACACGATAAACCAACATAAAGGCATAGAAACCTAACAGAAAGGCAATTGCCCATAAGAGTGAAAATCTTCCCCCAGCACCGCCCAGGCATGCCATGGGGGTATATTATAGCTCAAACGAATTCTCAGGGTGTCTGCTTCATGCCTGAATCCTTACTTATACTAAAATATGTGAACGTAATCCAAAAAAATATTTAATCGACACCTACCCCCAATTTGGATAGCCATCCGCCAATAATAACCATACAAAACCCGGTTCTTTTTACCCTAGGGACCAAACTGAGCATATTAAAGGTCTATACAAGGTGTCATTTTCATTGTAAAGGCCTTGACTAACGTTAAGATGTGTTTTCCTACATAAATAGGTGCTTCATTAAGCTGAAAACACGATAAACCAACATAAAAGCATAGAAAACCAACATAAAGGCAATTACCCAAAAGAGTGAAAATCTTAGCCCAGCACCGCTCAGGCATGCCATGGGGGTATATTATAGCTCAAACGAATTGTTCAGGGTGTCTGCTACATGCCTGAATCCTTACTTATACTAGAATATGTGAACGTAAGCCAAAAAAATATTTAATCGACCCCTACCCCCAATTTGGATAGCCATACGCCAATATTAACCATACCAAACCCGGTTCTTTTTACCCTAGGGACCAAACTGAGCATATTATAGGTCTATACAAGGTGTCATTTTCATTGTAATGGCCTTGGCTAACTTTAAGATGTGTTTTCCTACGTAAATAAGTGATTCATTAAGCAGAAAACACGATAAACCAACATCAAATCATAGAAAACCAACATAAAGGCAATTACCCAAAAGAGTGAAAATCTTCCCCCAGCACCGCTCAGGCATGCCATGGGGGTATATTATAGCTCAAACGAATGCTTAAGGTGTCTGCTACATGCCTGAATCCTTACTTATACTAAAATATGTGAACGTAAGCCAAAAAAATATTTAATCAACCCCCTACCCCCAATTTGGATAGCCAGACGCCAATATTAACCATACCAAACCCGGATCTTTTTACCCTAGGGACCAAACTGAGCATATTATAGGTCTATACAAGGTGTCATTTTCATTATAAAGGCCTTGACTAACTTTAAGATGTGTTTTCTTACATAAATAGGTGCTTCATTAGGCAGAAAACACGATAAACCAACATAAAAGCATAGAAAACCAACATCAAGGCATTTACACAAAAGAGTGAAAATCTTCCCCCAGCACCGCCCAGGCATGCCATGGGGGTATATTATAGCTCTAACGAATGCTCAGGGTGTCTGCTTCATGTCTGAATCCTTACTTATACTAAAATATGTGAACGTAAGCCAAAAAAATATTTAATCGACCCCTAATCCCAATTTGGATAGCCAGACGCCAATATTGACCATACCAACCCCGGATCTTTTTTCCCTAGGGACCAAACTGAGGATATTAGAGGTCTATACAAGGTGTCATTTTCATTTTAAAGGCCTTGGCTAACTTTGAGATGTGTTTTCCTACGGAAATAAGTGCTTCATTAAGCAGAAAACACGATAAACCAACATCAAAGCCTAGAAAACCAACAGAAAGGCAATTACCCATTAGAGTGAAAATCTTCCCCCAGCACCGCCCAGGCATGCCATTGGGGTATATTATAGCTCAAACGAAGGCTCAGGGTGTCTGCTACATGCCTGAATCTTTACTTATACTAAAATATGTGAACGTTAGCCAAAATATATTTGATCGATCCCTACCCCCAATTTGGATAGCCAGACGCCAATATTGACTATACTAACCCCGGATCATTTTACCCTATGGACCCAGCATAGCATGTTATAGGTCTTTACAATATGCCATTTTCATTGCAAAGGCCTTGGCTAACTTATAGACGCCTTTTCCTAATCAAGAAAGTGCGTCCTAAAGCAAAAAAAACCAATTTAAATCGACCCCTATCCCCATTCGGATAGCAAGATGTCAATATTTACCCTCTCTTAACCAACACAAAAGAAAAAACCCATAGGGGTGTATTATGGCCAGAAAATTGACCTAGTGGCAATAAAGCATAATCTCGATTGGTCCAGACTTTTATCTCCGATCAAATGGAAAACAACGAAATTGGTATTATATCGCTCCGGATATTTCCGGAGTTGTACCACCGGTCTGAGGGAATTTAATGAGATTTTCATCCAGAATCCGGAAATATCCGGACTTTCAACCCCGGTCAAAGGAAACCAACGAAATCGTTATTATAACACTCCGGATAATTCCAGACTTCTTTCACCGGTCTGAGGGAACTTATTGAGATTACCACCCATAATACGGTTATGTCCGGACATTCATCGGAAGTCAAAGAGAAACTAGCGAAATGATTATCATATCACTCCCGATATTCAGGACAGGATATTTAGGCGGTCTAAGTAAACTTATTGAGATTTCCTTCTTTAACTCGTATATGTCTGGGCATTTAACTCTTGTCAAATGAAAACCTACAAAATTGCTTAAATACCACTCCGGATATTTCCGGACTTCCTTATCCGGTCTGAGAGAATTATTGAGATTTCCACCCATAGTCCGTATACGTCTGGACTTTTGTCCTCGATCAAAGGGGAACCAACGAAATTTTGTTAGTAGTTTACCGCTCCGGATATTTCCGGACTTCTTTCATCGGTCTTAGGGAATCAATTGAAATGTCCACCCATGATCCAGTCATATCCGGATATTCATCGGAAGTCAAAGGAAACCTAGCAAAATTGTTATTGTACTACTCCGGACTACTTTCGCTGGTCTGAAGGAACTTATTAAGATATCCACTCGTAATCCGTATACGTCCGGACTTTCGTTCCTGGTCAAATGGGAAACGACGAAATTGTTATTATACCACTCCGGATAGTTCCGGACTTCTTTCATCGGTCTGAATGAACTTCTTGGGATTTCAATCCATAATCCGGATATGTCCGGACTTTCATCCACGGGAACCTAGCGAAATGTTGATTCAATTCATCAGGATATTTCCAAACTTCTGTCACTTGATAGCGGTAATCTATTGAGATTTACAACTACCATACGTGGTCCTTAAAGGTTACAATAAACCATTAGATTTTATGGGCGCAGCCATTTTATGGGCATAACATGGTATTCAGAAGTAAGAGTATAGCTAATCCTGATTGGTTGATATGTGCGCCTGTTATTTTTTGTTATTAGAGACTTCGTGCATTCTGCATTATACTAAAGGCCAAATAAATTATTTTCCTTAGCCCTAACGGAACTGAGATGTCTTTTCAACGCTAGGATGAGACACGTATTTTTAAGTGCAAAATTGATAGGCAAGGGAGATAATTACAAATTACGCTAAGAAAAGCAACGCGAACCTATATTTTTTGGGCCAAAAAATACTGTCCTAATAACTTTTCTTTAATTCTAGCAAAGTTTCGTTAAAAAAATCAACTTTCTAAAGTCTGTATCTCGAAAAGGGCTATCATTGTCGCCTATGGGGAAATTAATTATTTATTTCAATCTATAGGATAATACACAAAATTTAAATCCAATCAAACCAGAATTTAATTATTTTATTATAAATTATGACTATAAATTTTCTGTCATCTCATTGGCTAAATGCAAAGGAAATCATTTTGATAAAACGTTATATTCACTGCGGCAAAATCACGAGCGGTTAATACAAGACTTGGACTAGCGTCCGTGTACCTAAATATAGATTTTCCAAGGTTACGTCAATGGCGTCGGTTTATGACGTCAAGTTAATTCCGTTTTTTCTTTCATTTTCTTCTTGTTTTCGGTGTATTTGTTCTCTTCTTGTTTGTTTGTTTTTTTTTTTTTTTTTTTTGGGGGGGGGCATATTTGTTTTTAATAACCTTATTGAAAATTTTGACTTATGAAAATTATCAACTGCACGCAAAAGAATATGATGTATAATAGTATTAAAACAATGAGCAATTTTAGAAATTATCTTGAGCAAATACTAGAAAATTAAAGGATAAAAAGTCATACCATTAAAACGTTTAATCCCGCTGCAAATGTTTGCACCTGTCCTAAGTCAGGAATCTGATGTACAGTAGTTGTCGTTTGTTTATGTAATTTATACGTGTTTCTCGTTTCTCGTTTTTTATATATACTAGACCGTTGGTTTTACCGTTTGAATGGTTTTACACTAGTACTTTTGGGGCCCTTTATAGCTTGTTGTTCGGTGTGAGCCAAGGCTCCGTGTTGAAGGCCGTACATTGACCTATAATGGTTTACTTTTATAAATTGTTATTTGGATGGAGAGTTGTCTCATTGGAACTCACACCACATCTTCCTATATCTATATAATAAAGCAATTGTTGACTATTGATGAGGTTGATACAATGATTTTTCAACCCAGAGATATGATATTCACCGAGGCCAACATTGTATAATGTTTTCATGTGAAGCAGGATCTGCTTACCCTTCCGGAGCACCTGAGATCACCCCCAGTTTTTGGTGGGGTTCGTGTTGCTTAGTCTTTAGTTTTCTATGTTGTGTCATCTGTACTATTGTTTGTCTGTTTGTCTTTTTATTTTTGGCCATGGCGTTGTCAATAGATATAGGAAGATGTGGTGTGAGTGCCAATGAGACAACTCTCCATCCAAATAACAATCAGTTTGTTTTCGATCTATGAGTTTGACTGTCCCTCTGGTATCTTTCGTCCCTCTTTTCTTTATTTTAAACTTTTTTTCTCATCAATGAATTCCATTGGACGTTAAGAAAGTCTGTATTGAAGGTGTCACATGTTTAGACGTATGTATTAGATGTCGTTTTCTCATATCTGAGTCGCGTCAGCTACGAAGATATGCGACTACTACAGCTAATGTACACAGAAGTAGTCTGCAAGTCTCCACATATATCATGACCAGACGAGGAAATGCCTTACTCGACTAGCGAAAGCTTTGTTGTATAGCGTAAGGGGTCGAGGCGTTTATAGCACTTGATACAGTGCAGGCGGTGTTTCCATGATGTCACAGAAGCAGGTGTTCAAATTCCCAAATTCGACGCATTTCCGAATTAAGGAAGCGTTTCCTAGAGCAGAAAACACGATAAACCAACCTCAAAGACCAGAAAACCGACATATCGGTAATTGCCCATAAGAGTAAAATCTTCCCCAGCACCGTTGAGGCATGTCACTGGGAATTTGTATGGCTCAAACGAACGTTTAGGGTCACTGCTACATGCCTGAATCGTTTCTTATTCTTAATTACCGAACGTCAGCCAAATACAATTTTAATCGATCCTACCCGACATTCGGATATTTATTACCTCCCTTAGTAGAATTTCATGTTTTTTGTATAGCATTGTATTGATATAATTATAGATATATAATGAAAATGAAATGGTTGAACATTAAAGTGATGTTTGGCCTAACTTAAATTGTAAAGTTATTGATTTTGGATAACGTATTGAACATACATTTGCAATACTTGAGGTATAAAAAAAGTGTTCATGTTAATGTTTGGTATTAAGTCTGGTATATATACAATGAAGAGGTCTACAATAGTGGTACAGAGTTTCCTTGTATATAACTTCCTCGTGCATGATTCCATACAGGCAATGAATATAAATCATGGCAATGAATATAATTCATACTCCTTCATGTATCTCTCTCCTCCTCTGCAAATTATACAAGGCTCTCTGTTTCTTTTAACTAGTTTTTTTTTTACTTTTACGTACTTGTTAATAAAGCTACTGTAGATTTAAATTTATTTTATAATATACATCTTTCATTCAAAAAAAAAGGTAATAAGAATTTGTTCAAAAAAATATAGTGTTGTATGATAGTAAATTATTTCGTTATATATGTGGCAAAGAGGTGGAATGTCATATGATATACAATAACATAGTATGACATTGATCACCAGATATTGAGAGCTCTTGAATATAAATTTTTAATATTTCACGTTTTTTGTACAGTAAGGGGTGTAAAACTCAACTACTTGTACATTTTATTTTATAAGGTATGGTTGATACTAATTAATCCATCATTAAAGACCTGATGTTATCTTTTTATATATAAAAAAGTTTAAGATATCTTTTATGACAAAAGTAATAATAAACAAAACCGAGCGGTCATTAATATTTTGTTTGTAGTATTATTATTGAAACATTTTAAACTAATTGCCGTCATCATATTCTCTTAGTCATTTGTTTTATATAAGGCGTTCTGGGAATCATTTGTTTTGCAATTTGTTGCAGGTGGCAATACTATTATCTTATTAGATGTAAGGTGTTTAAACAAATATTTTTAGGAAAATAAAATGTCACCTAAAAAAACAGGTAAATGCATAAGGTTTGAGTCCAGCTGACTTGGTGACTAGCAGTCTGGTCTTTCCATTCATAAACAACCATAAAACTCAGATTGAGTTGTCATCTATTCATTGCTCAACGTGTCAAATATTTACTGATTAATTTTAGGATATTTAATTGTCTTAGTGCCTTTTGACATATTTCAGATATATAATTGTTAAAGTTAAGTCAGAATCTGTTGTTATTCCTAGAAGTTTAACATTTTCTTCACAAGACATTTTGTTTCCATTTAAATTGAATATCAAATTATATTTATTTGTTTTCCCTCGATGGCTATAGCCTGGAATTGGTCAAGATAAGCCTTTACTATTATTAAATCTATCGAAAACCAGTTTAATATATTTAAACTATCAGTTTCTAAACTTCCAATAAATTTATCTATATCATGATCACTATATCAAACAGTGTTATCATCAGCTTAATCATAAATGGTGCTATTTTGTACAAAATGAAATATGTCATTTATGGAGACATTGACAAGAACTGGAGCAAGAATTTACCCTTGTGGTACACCTTTAAACATACGATCCCAGTCACTGCAAGAACTTCCAATTTTTATACGTTGTTTTCTGTTTTCTAAATAAGTTTGTTATAATTTTAGATAGACCATATGCTGCCAATTTTAGTAAAAGAAATCGTGCGGCTAACAATCAAATGCTTTAGACAGATCCACTGCACAGAGTGTGATACGAAAAATTGATACAAAAATCTGCTTCAATTTGATTGGCTTATCGAGTACCAGATGACAATATTACGGCATTTCCATTGGCTATTCGTTAGGTCATTGATGACTTTTAAAGGTTAAGACGATGTATATTTTGCCCATGGCAACATGCATCTATGAGCTTTCTTCAATAATATACAAATTACTCGCCAATTTCCCCTGACAATCTTCTTCTTGTCAAATTCTATTATATTTTGAAGCGTACAAACAGTCTTAAAATGTCTGATGTTAAAGTTTTACACTGAAAGGGACATATGACGTCATACTGGAATGTGCAAAAGATCAACATTTCGCGGAGTTTTAGTTTAACACATTCAGAGTGTTGACCATAAGAGAAATAGGTTTAACAACTTGTGAAAATTGGATAACGCTTGATATCAACACTCGTTATTTAATTACAGAAATCAAGTTTATTTTAAAATTGTCTATTTCCTTCAAATAAACATGTAAAGTACTCCATATCCTTTCATTTTCTATTCAAGTAAAATCCATATATATGTAGTATTATTTTCAAAAATAAATAAATTGAGCTACCGAAGAAAAATGAGCATTTTGTGCATTAACAATATCTTGAGGGTTATAACAAATGTGATTTCGATACCGAATTTTATGTGAAAATATTGACCATTTTTTAATTTAACTCTTTAATATGATTCCACAGATCTTTACTCTTTTAACTAGATATAGCGTTTTGATACTGATGACGACATTGTCTACCCACGAAGGTCTTGCACGGTCAGTATTTTGAAAATATTCATTTTTTTTTTGCATTGACTATTAACGAAATAAGTATATTTGTTACTTTATAAAATTTACACTTGTCTTTTTTTTTTTAATTATATAATGTAGGATGGAGGTGCGATGGGGACGCTGAAGTGTGGTGGTCTACGCCGAAGTGCGATGGTCCGTACGCTGATGTGCGATGGTCTATTTGACGCATGATTCCTAGTTTAAAATCTACAGACGTGCAATTATCATGAGAAGTAGATTTTTTAGATCGTTCTTTGATTTTCTACATGTGGAAATTATTCTGCATTGGCATTTTATTTAACGTTGTTTCTCTCATCAGTTCCCTCGTTTAACGTAATAGTATAATGAAGATTCTATCCGTGGACCAGTATGTATCTAGAGAATGGCACGCTCAATCGTACGTAAAGCAAAACATTTGGTAGAATTCTAGAAAAAAAAATCGCTGCAGTAGATTAACTTTCCCCATATCCACCAATCCTTCCTGTTTCCCGTAGTTTTAAAAGAATATAAACTCTTTACCAACTTTTAATATACAAATTGACATCAACATCGATATGAAAAGCATTGCAAATGTAGTTTGTGTAGACCATCGCACTTCAGCTTTACCACCATCGCACTTCGGCGTAGCTAGCAACAAGTTAGCATCACAATGACACCATCGCACGTCAGCGTGATCAAAAACGCACTTCTGTGTCAAACTATCGCACCTCAGCGTGACCATCGCGGTTCGGAGTACCATCGCGGTTCAGAGTCCTACAAATATTTGTAGGACTCGGAGGTGCGATGGGACGCTGAAGTACAAAGGTCACGCAGAAGTGCGATAGTCCGTATTGATCTTATTCATTGAACCATTCTGCCTGATTAAACGTTTTCACTCTTTTAATTTTAATTTGGGCATACCTGACAATAAGTGTTCAAACAGTCCCTACCATTTGTCAAACACACCTTAACGAAAACGTGTACCCGTCATAACTTTCAGGAATTACCTCCAGCCTATTGTTAACCTAAAATGTGTTTCTTTTCTTGGGATCCAATGTAATACGGTAGTACGGGTCGGGGGGCTTGACCGTTTATGCATACTCTGGCAAAATTTATAGGTTGCAAGCGAGAAACATATATAGACACAGAGATAAATGAAACAAGTTATTAAACTAACCTTTCGCTTGAACCAGTATTTCTATCTTGCATTAAGAAAGAATATAACCTGGGCTGTTTTCTTAGCCGTGCCATGATGAAATAACAAACCCGATCGCGGGTAAGGGCACTTTCACCTACTTAATGGGAAAGTAAGTTAGGTATGTTTTGGAACTTTGATTATCAAAGATATCGTTTATAAAAACCGCAACTACAATGTAACAATTGTTTTTACTTTAACTGCTATAAGCCTATGATATTTGGCATCAAACGCAGTACCGCGTATGACACCTTCCTTTGAAGTTTATATTTATAAAACTTAAATAAACCGTAAAGTGATTAGTAATCACGTTGATTCTGTGAAACTTA
Source organism: Mytilus coruscus (assembly GCA_017311375.1). Classification (NCBI taxonomy): domain Eukaryota; kingdom Metazoa; phylum Mollusca; class Bivalvia; order Mytilida; family Mytilidae; genus Mytilus; species Mytilus coruscus. The sequence continues at coordinate 41,754 of JAASAO010002556.1, forward strand.
CTGTTTTGTATACTTTGAACGTTAAAACGGATGGTATGCGACAACAGTATATCTTTGTCGTCTCTTCAGATACTTTTTTGAGCTGAGGACAACCCATGATTTGCATTTAAGGGGGCTGCGCACGCCCGCCATGCCCCCGCCAGAATCTGCCCCTGTGAGCATATCGACAAAGTCTTAAAAGCCTTAAACAATTTATTTACCAGTCTCATTTACAGGTCTAAGTCTAAAGAAGAAGTTCACAAGTGTCTTTTTTTTTGGACCAGGGGCTTACATCAAAACACAAGTTAATAGACCTAAATAAGGTGAACTTATAAAAAAAACACATGTTCAACTATTGCTTAACCTGGTTATTTTAAAATTTTAAATAACTAACATACTAGTAGTAGTATTTCCTTATTATCAAAATGATTGGGAAACCTAGCGAAATTGTTATTTTGACAATCACAGGATTACCAGACTTTAACAGTCTGAGGGAAATTATTTAGAATTCCACCCATAAACTGGATATCTTCGGAGTTTTACCTCTGGTCATAGGTAACCTATCAAAATTTTTATTTTGACACTCCGAATATTTCCGGACTTTTTCTCCGGTCTATCATTTATTTAGATTTACACCAATCATCTTGATCGGTTCGATTTTTCGTCTCCGATCGTCCTGAACATGCATGAAATATTGGCCACTGCACGTTTAACAACCAAGACCAAATAAATCATTCGACTTCGGTCAAAGGTGACCAATTTAGTTGTTACTTTAATCACTACGGATATTTCCGGACTTCTTTTACCGGTCTGTGAGAGAACATATTGAGATTTCCATCCATAGTCCGGACACGTTTTCATCACCAGAAAAAGGAAACCACCGAAAAAGATAGATTCCATCAAGGCAACAAGTGTGTTACGATATTTCTCCATTCAAGACAGTTAAATTTAAGGATCGAACAGTTATTTGAAACTTGGTACATAGTAAAATGTTTGAAAAGTACATCCAGTGACAACTATATGTCATGCATGTTCAGAACGTGGACAATTTTTAAACAAGTAGCAATTACTAATGACGAAACGCTGTTATTGAGAAATTAATATCTACAATAAATTGTTTTATTTCTAAGAATGGAAATTGCTGTTTTCAACTATAAAGAAAGTTCCAAATTAATCAAATCTTAAAAAGAAAACGTGGTATGAGTGTCAATGAGACAACGCTTTACAAGAGTCCAAATGACACATAAATTAATATATTCTAATTTATGTTAATATATTACTTTTTTGTTAATAATTTTCAGTAATAATTGATAACTTTGTAGGGACATATTGAAAATGCAATTATCGCAGCTTACTGTAGGTTAAAAGGAATTAATTAAATATGGTTTCATCTAGTTTTAGTGGACACAACATAATGAAAATGGTTAGGGGAGAGTTTGGTGCCCGCTAACATGTTTAACACCGCCACATTCTGTATGTATGTACATGTACTACGTCAGGAACCTGTTGTTCAGTGTCGTTTGTTGCTAAGTCACATATTTGCTTTATTGTTTTGTGTATAACTTAGGCCGCATTGATTAGTTTCTCGATTGAATTGTTTAACATTTGTCATTTCTGGACCTTTTATAGCTGATTATGCGGTATGGGCTTTGGTCATTGTTGAAGGCTTAAGGTGAATTTTGTTCTTAACTTTTGTGTTTTGTGAAGAGTTTTCTCATTGGCAATCTTACCAGATCTTTTTATATGTTTGCTTTTCATGACTTAACACTTGGAAAGTTAAAGAAAACAAGAATATTACATATCATTAACGTGATTTAATCGATGGACAAACGAATAGAACATAGGCCAGGAAAAGTCGGTTAAGGTTTAGAGAAATTGTAATGAAAGTATTGTTCTCAAACAATATAAGTTACTGATATCAATTAATACATATATCATAAAAAGAAAGTTGTGCCGACAATAATCTCTCTTATACCACAAACAATCTCTCTTATACCACAAACAATCTCTCTTTGCAAACAATAATCTCTTATACCACAAACAATCTATCTTTTGCCAACAATAATCTCTCTTATACCACAAACAATCTCATCTTATGCCAACAATAATCTCTCTTATACCACACACAATCTCTCTTATGCAAACAATAATCTCTCTTATACCACAAACAATCTCTCTTATGCAAACAATAATCTCTCTCTTATACCACCAATTTTTTCGCTAATTTACTCACACACTCACTCGGTCTCTCTTCATTATGTCCTCTCTCACCTCCATCAATGCTTTCCCAAGAAGGTTCCGTCCTCGCCACAACTTTGGATCATGCGCATTTGGGTCTGTTTGTCCGTACCCAGTACCCCATTTCAGGTCCGTAGGGCTGGATTCTGCCAGAATTTTTGGGTAAGTCGACTTTAGATACCTTTTAAGGGTCTTGTCACTGCTGAACTAGAAATATATAAATGTACACTCAATAAATAAGAATGAATCAATTCCTTTTCTCTAACACCTATTTTGAACAAACAAATAAAATGTGATATGAAGGAATAGCATTAAGACATGCATTTTAACATGTGACATAAGCATTTTACCACATTGTTTTGGAAACATCCAGCCAACAGCCAGTGCTCGCAAGATCGTCAGAAGATTTTTAGTGATTATCGGTTTTGGAACTCATTTTCTATTGTACCAGTTTTATGTTTAGTTTATACAGATATATGGAAATCAGTCAATCTTTAGTCTGGATACTTTTTTATTAATATGAAACACAGGTCTGTGAATTCGTTCTTATTAACACACAATTGTCATAAAATGCAGATTGTATAGTAACATCAAGATTTTTTTTTATATTTCGGTATTCTCAAACTGTAACAAGTATCTATCATACGTCGCTATTATCAAATTGTTTTTTTTTTTTTTTTTTTTTTTGTGCATATTTGTTATTTTGTGTTTGAGCTGAGATGGTAGGACGATTGTTGGAGGAGAAATGCCACGTAACGTCAGTGTTATGACATAACCATATAACGTGAGACAATACTGTAGAAACTATAAAAGAACATTAAAAAGAACGGACTGGTTTATGCTACATCTAAAATATGAATATCAATTTGTAAAAAAAAGCACTTTTCGAGATTGTCTTAATAAAGCACACTGAAATACAAATGGCAATTTTAAACATTTTCTAAATTGAATTGCTTCATATTTTCATGTTTGGGCCATTTCTATAGTCGACTATATGGTATAGGTTATTTGCATTGTTGTCAGCATATAATTGTTTACCTCCACTTCATTTGACCTTTGATGGATAGTTATCTCATTGGCAATCATACCACATCTCCTTTTTTTGTAAATAACAAGGATGAATAGAAAGAGAACTACTTGAGGACTGATTTTTCGTTATTTCTGAAGTCCCAACAATTACATATAATTGCCCATTTGGTGTTTAGTGGACATTCGGCAAAGGTCTCGTTGGCAATCATACAACTTATTATTTTAAAATATTGTATCGAACGGGTCCTTAATTATAGCTACATTCATTTAAGATCAACATTGCCTAGGCTGCTAGAAATAAAATTGAATTTCTAAACAAACAAAATATAAAATAATTAACCAAATAACAAATGTAACGTATTTCATTTGAAAAAAACGTACTTTTGGCATTTAATAATTATTTATGGTGCCAAAATATTTGTCGATATGATTATTTCGTTATATATATTATTAAGACTCAGATTGTCGTCCCGTCTCTATTCAACGTCCTATTGAAATTAAATTTCTAACCGACGGCTATTCCTAAGCCCTATAATCACGTGTTTGCTCTTCTGCAGTTGACGTTAAATTTTCATAAATAATAACGTATCTATTTTATTATGTTGAAACTTTTATTTAACGATAATATTTTCCCCATTAAATATGCATCCTCACTCCCTTTACATATATACCGAGGTATAATAAAATACATGTCATCAGTGTCCGTATTTTAGATATGAACAATTAAAAACGAAAATTACATGCTAATAATTTTGAGCCGCCTAATCTGCTCTTTTACGCAAGGTGTGTAGCGACAATTTATTATTCAAATAAACAATATTGTTTCAATTTTTTGTATATAGATTTTTCTATTTCTTGAGAAATAACAAGATATTTTTGTAATTAATTACCTTTGCCCAAATGCCTCTCTTCATAATGTCATAGGAAACGCGCTCCCACTCAGCTGCGTCTATCTTAACTCTTCTCCCTAATCTTTTAATCTTGGCTGGGTCTGTTTCTTGTAATATCTCAGCTTTAACTTCTTGGTCATTGAAATGATCTTGAAGAAGAAAAATACGGACGAGGTTTAATAAATCAGCCAAATTGTATTAATAATATATTTTGCAGATTTTAGCATTTGCTTGATATATAAACTGTCGAAAGAAAAAAAGGATATAATTCCCTGGGCCGTGGCAATGAAAGTATCCTAGTATATGTCTTAAGATATGTCTTAGGACATTACTAAGGATGGTCTTAGAACGTGTTTAAGACGTGTCTTAGGATGTAAAACAACGCTATCTTATGACAGTCCTAGCTACAATTGTTAACACATATATTTAATTGTTTCGTCCTTATGTCCACTCTAATGCATTACAAGTAATCAGCCTTAGTTAAAAAAGAAGTCATTTTTTTTTTCTGATAACGAAATTCATAAGTTTTCCACATCTGAATTAATATTGCACCATTCGGTTAGGTGTAAACATGTTGCTAATGATTATAGAATGTCTAAGCTTCAAAATAGGCAGCTCGAATTATTTTAACAAAAAGTGATAATATGACATCGTCACTCGTACTTTTTGGAGAGCCACGATCGATGCCCCTTTCCTATGATTTTGTATATAATAGGACTATCCTAAGACACTTATGTATATATCATAACTTTAGCACCATCTTATTTAAGGAGACTTTCGTAATCCTTACATAGGACTAAGACGTGTCAGTAGACCATCCCAATTTTTAATACAATATCCCAGATTGAGATCAATTAACAGGTGAAATCTTCTGATCAGGAAAGAAATAACTAATCAAAATCTGTATTTTAAACAAATATGTTCAAATCAGTAAATGTTTAGTGCCAAGAATGTTAGTATCGATATATGGAATATATGTCTTCATAACAAAATTCTCACATTACCATTTTTGTGACTTTTTTTTCTTCAAAACTGTCTTTTTTGTGATTTTATTCAACAACAAACTATCTTTTCAAACAAGATTTTCTTTAAACTGAATGTCGTATTTTCTTTCCATTCCTAATTTCAAAGGAAACTAACCATTTGTTTTCAAAAATACTGCCCCCAACCTTTTCCACAAAAAAAGAATTTGATTGTCATTGTCTTATATATAATCATTAATAAACCGCAATTGTATATAATAAAACATAATCTGGAACTACTGATACGTTTATCTATTAGTCCAAGCATACGGTAATATATGACAGTATATTTTCCTGTTCAATTACCATGTACATACATGTATGAGGCTAGGAATGGGTCACCATTTATAAGGATATGAATGGGGTTAAAGACATATATTATTTGTCTCTGGTGTAGTTTACAGAAAAGAGAATAATGCATGGGACCAATAAATGTAAATAACAGAATAAAGAGGTGATTGTTGGTTGCTTAACGTCCAGTGGCAAATATTACATACATGCTTAGGACAATTATAATAGAGATCAATTGACAGAAGAATAAAGAATATAGTGAAATGGTAAAAAAAAATAAAGATATAGAACTATAGAAATGATGATCTGACACCCCCACCATTACCACCCACACTCGCATATATATCTCTAAATAAATATATAATTTTGATCTCATGGTGCCCCCCACCCCAGACATCAAGGTTCTGGATCCGTCCCTGTTATTTATTGGGTAGATTTTTTTATACGTGTTAATCGGTATACTTTCTCAGTTTCATGTAGTGGAGAAATACAGTCCACATGTTATAAGATAACTACTAAAACACTTACCGGCTTTTTTGTACATGTAGAATTGCTCTGTACTAGTGTACCACTTTCCAGACACCTTGAATCGGGCGGCATAAAAATTACTAAGAGGTGACTCTCTTTTGTAAAAAGAAAGACTTCCTGTCTTGGATTGGATGTTGAACTGAAAAAGAAACATGCATATAAATACATTACATATTTTAAACGTGCAAAAGGCAAAAAAAATACTTCCTTTAATTTTCGAACGACCAAAAGACTTGGATGTAAGCAACTATGTCACAGTATGGCCTTTAACGATGTGCAAAAAAAAAAGTAAGCTATAAAGACCCTGGCATTCTATGCGGCCCTTACTATGGGGTGTTTTCCAATAGATTTAGAAGCAAAGAACGTATTCGAAGAAAAAAAACGTGTCCGCTTTCATACTCCAAACCTCTGCTAAAAGGTAAAAGGTCGTACCATAAAACAATAATATATTTTCTTTCGAAAAGATTACAGGTAAATGTTTTAAATTGGATTACACAGTGTCCATTTAATTTTGATACCTGACATTATACAATCTTACATAATAATACCTATGTGGTTTAGTATTAATGAGGATATTTGTCACATGCAATATACAGTAATAGATAACAACCATATCAATGCTTATTTTGTTTAATTTAAAATACTAAGTAGACCAATTTCAAAGAAACAAGACCATTAAAAAAAGTTAATGAAATTAATGTAATATAACGTAATTAATCAAATCATTAGAATGAAAAAAAATATTAAACTTAGTCGAAGATAAAAAAAAGATGATGAATAATTTAAATGAGGACAACAACAAAAATAGATAGGGCTGTCTGATCTGTTCTTGGGATTTTGGTCTATTATAGATGAGAACTGTCCCAAACGGCTCCATAGGGTAGAATCAATTCGAGCAGATGATAGCTAAAATAAACATGAGGCAGAAACATAGCCTCCTGTGACTTTTTCTTTCAAAGCGCTATTAGGACTATAGGACATGACTTTTTACTTAGAACATGTGCGTTTATCAAACATGTTGTAACTTCGGAAAAGTCATAGCTTAGGAATCGTCTCATTAATCAAATGGACTCTTACATGTGAGACATAGTTTTCAATTTAACAATGTTGAACAATTTTCATCGTTCCATTATATAACATAAAATAAAGGTTGAAAACGGTTTCAGTCAAGGGTGTTGTTTGCTCAATGGTACGGAAGCGTATTAGCGCCACACAACTTTTTTTTTAATATTTCTTCCTATAATTGCGTTACAACGCAAACCTTTGCGATATAACGCAAACATTTGCAAACTTTTGCGATTAACGCAAACCTTTGCGTTACAACGCAAACCTTTGCGTAATAACGTAAACAATTGTTTTATCTTATTTCTTATTTAAGATTCAAAGGAAGCAGCAGTTGTTAATGGAGGAGGCTGCATATATTAAAATTTATTCCCTTTGTACTCTTTGCAAAGTAAATTGCTTGAATATTTAGAACAGATTATGGACTAATAATGAGCAGGATTATAGATATAAGAAGATGTGATGTGAGTGTCAATGAGAAAACTCTCCATCTAAGTCACAATTTGTAAAAGTAAACCATTATAGGTCAAAGTAAGGTCTTCAACACGGAGCATTGGCTGACACCAAACAGCAACCTATAAAAGGCCCCCAAAATGATATACATGATAATACATGTATATATAATACAAAGAAAATTGAGTAAATTAATGTTATACCGAAGAAAATTAAAAAAAATCAACCCTGCTTACATACATGTAGCTATAGCCGAATATAAATATACTTCAAAGTAAGCTCTCGTTTGAGGATTGTGTAAGGTTGGTTAGATTCAAACAAGCTATCCTTTTGCAATTAATGTATAAAATGAAGATTTTTTATTAATAAAACTATGTTCTCTCCATTCAAATAGCTACATAAGCATCTTAAAGTTACCTCACTAGATTGAAATAACAAATTTCATGACTTTTTATCAAAGAATCTTTAACATATTCAATATTTTATAAAACGATCTCTTACATCAAAATTTAAAGAAAGTATTTCTTTCTTAAAGGGAAACTTCGCAAAAAAATCAAAAATTGATATTATGTCCATTCTGTGTAAAAAAGCTCAAATTCATAAGTATTAAAGTTTTATTCTGCTAGATAAGAGATCACCATCGATTTTTAATTTAGAGTATCAATTCTCTGCGTGCCGCCATTTTGATATCTTCTCCGTTCAGAAACCACGATAGGTCTATAAACCACAAAGGACCAAAACTACAGTAACCTAATGTAGTCGTAATTGCGTGTCGATATCTTTTCAATCGTACGGTTGTTTTATCCGACTTACTAACTTGATACGGAAAATGTTATTATTTTTTAAATAACCATGGTCTGTCGTTTTTAAACTGTTTATATGGAAATTAGTTAAAAAGTCAAAGTTCAAATTCATTAATGATCATGAATAAGTGTTCCGTGAAAATTATTTTCGAAAATCTAATTTGTTCATAATTCTATTATGCAATAAACTTATTTAAATAAATTTGGACCTTCCTTATCTGATCACCAGCATGGCTAAAGGTATTACTCCCAAAGGTATTGTGAGGTGACACGTCCAGGTATTCAAGCGATTTCCTGTTGGGCTTGCAAATTCATGCATCGTTTCACTTCTGAGGGTATTGATCAGTGTACACGGCCGATAACTTGTAACTTTCTATTTTGAACTATCAGGTGTATAATATACATCTCTGTCTTGCGTGTCCGATAGTGATATACTAGTCATTACTTAACTCATACGCTTGCTTATAAATAACATTTCTGGTGTAAAGAATATTATTTACAAAAAAATCTTAATAATTCAAAAAAAAAAAATAAAAAATGATAAAATAAAAATCTATTTACATATTTTTTCCACGGGTAAATTTGGGAAAATGTAAGTATATACTTGTTGTCAATAGTGAAGGACAGTTTGAAACATACAAGAAGTATTGATTTAACAGAAATGTACACACTTGTCGATCATTCGTTTATACACCTGGATAGAAAGTTACGGAACTATAGATAGCCGCAATTTAAAATATACATGTACACATTGAACATAAGAAAGAAACATACATTTTGTTTAAATTGGGGTAAAAGTTTTGTAAATAGACTAGTCCACGTATGCCAACAGTATGTAATCATCGGATGTCGATGGACTATTGTATACCAAAAGAAGAAGAAGAAGAGAACCAATTTGATTTAAATACAGGTCGATATCTAACTTGCTTTGGTTCACCGAAGTTATGGACATAGTAAAATCACAGATTTATATTTCAATTAGATTGTTCTCGGAACAAAGGAAGAAATTCGTCATCATCACAATTGTTGGGTATAATGGATAATAATGTGAACATGGTTCTGAAAGTGTTTTATGCCAAATTTCCTGTTCCGACATGTATGTTATATATATGTTACTGGACGTAAATCAAAGTTTCAAATTAATTTCGGGAATAAACTGCTTGTCCGCTTTATGGGTATTCTTGCCAGTTAAAACAGACTTATAATTATATACAAAAATAGGGAAAGATGACATCAAATTGGTTCTGTCTTTTTTTTAAACATCGTTGGTCAAATAGCTAAAGTATTATACGTTGTGAGACGAAGACTATTTTAATAGGGACATTCCCGATTATGTATAAATTTTGTTGATGTTTTTCACACCTGAAAAGAATATTTGTTCGTAATTTTTCGATTCCATTCCAAGAAGATCCTTAAATTTTTTGTCAATTTTTTTTTTCAAATAGCTGAAGTATTTATGCGTTGTGAGATTTAAAATATTTTGATGAGAACATTAATTCCTGAATATGTAAATAAAGATCGTTTTGGATGGACTAAATTCTATAATTGCAATTGGTAATGATCTGTTTCAAATATTCAAGGTTACCGATTCTAATTTAAAATAGCACATTTTTTTGTTCATACACTCGTGTTCAGAAGGCTATTATTATTTATAAATTTATTCAATTAAATTAATTCAGTATTTTATCGTTACAAAAGTATCGGCGGTCATAATTCATTTAAAAGTGAGCTTACGCAAAATATAAAAATATACAACGACTATCCAGTTATTGTGCGACTTAATTACTCCACTAAATTAATTTTAATTCTTTTTTTTATATTTTCTGTGTCTAAAACCAGCACTCCCGTTTATCATTCATACGAAATGTTGTTCACACCCGGAACGGTAAACCGTGACGGCTACAATTCACTGAATGAAGATCAAAAGATTACAATTACAGAATGCTAATCTTTTAATTACTTTGTGTTTTACCACGAATTCAACATTCACTAAGTGTCACATAACAATACACATTCTATTTCCACAGTACAAGTAATATTTGCTGGACTGAAGCAAAAAGGTCAATACAAACAAGTATTTTAATACACTATCGATCATGTCAGTTTCCTATGTTTGTTTAAAGTATTTGTCGGGAAAAAAATCATAAAATGTTTTATTGTATGATTTACTTTTATTACTAAAATTCGTATAAAAATCGTTAAAACATAAATCCTACAATCTAATTTTAAAAGTTGCATGGCTATCACCTATTTTTAGTTGGTTAATAGCTACACCGAAAGTCGTCGATGCGCTTTAAATCGCGTTATTAGATGGTTAACGAACAAGACTTAAATGAGATTAATTTCACTCCCGGCATGCAAAAAGACTTAAAACTACGTACGTCACATAAGTCAGGAAGTTTGGATAAATAAAATGAATAATTCCCAATTTTCTTCTTTATTACTTTTCATATCAAAATAAAACTTGGTGAATATGTTTTTATGGTATTATGAACATAATAAGATGATAAGTGAAAATCGCGAATTTTCCTTTAATAATTCACAGCAGAAAGATCATTTTATCTATTTGACTTGACAGTTTCACAATTGTATGACATTTTTTTTGCTCTTATCTACTTAATCAAAATTTAAAAAAATTTGGCCTTTCAATCAAAATATGCCTATACCATGTCTATTTTCTTGTTGAATTATATACTTTTCTGATCCCTTATTCCTATGCATTTTTATTATAATGATTTGGCCTTATATTTACGATTCTTTTCTTATCTAAATCACAACAGAAATTTAATGACAGACGGACATATATATACAAAACTTAAAGAATAATTGAAATCACGATGTTTGCGTTATAACGCAAAGGTTTGAGTTATATCGCAAAGGTTTGCGTTATATCGCAAATGTTTGAGTTATATCGCAAAGGTTTGCGTTATATCGCAAATGTTTGAGTTATATCGCAAAGGTTTGCGTTATAACGCAAAGGTTTGCGTTATTTTGCAAACCTTTGCGTTATAACATACTTAGAAACGCAAATGTTTGCGTTATAACGCAAATTTTTTGCGTTATCTTGCAAAGGTTTGCGTTGTAACGCAAAGATAGGAAGAAAATTGTAAACAAAAAATTGTGTGGCGCTAATACGTTTCCGTACTACAATGGAATTTATTTCGACTATTAAATAGCTAGTCCTCTTTTTGACTATATTTCGACCGTACTTAATGAAGAACCTATTTCTAAGTATGTGCCTTAATATAAGCCATTAACAGTTAACTCATTATACATCCAAACAAACTTGACAGACCATTCGCCATGCAAGTTTACCATTTTCTATACGAAATGAAAGCTTACACGAGCGACTAGCAAATTTAACGGTGCTTATTGGACGATCTGAAATGGTGTATTCTGCATATATAGATAAACTTCTTTGCTCTAAATGTATACATTATGCTTTAGTTCTTCATGAGTGCTATATGTTTTATTTGTGCTTAATTTTCAGTTGTGCTTAAATTTTAGTTGTGCCTTAGTTTTAGTATGTCTAATTGTGTAGTTTAATAAGTGCTGTGAATGTATTTCCATATTCCTGTGCTGTATCTGTTCATTTGAAATAATAATTGCTACTTTTATATCTTATCTGCATTTTTTGTGTTTTAATGTTATGCATATGTTACTTATATTCGGCAAAAAGCTCCGTTTGATCAAACTTTAGTATTCGTTTTTTAATAAGGTTAAGCTATGCTATGTAACCTATATATACGGAATTTGACAGCAGGGTGGTGTTTTCGAAAGTACCCTAAGATTCGTCTTAAGACATATTGTGACTTAGTATCATCTTAGGACACTCTCAAGTTGTGTCTCGAAGCAATCTCAGACGCATCTTATGTTAGGACGTCTTAAACACATCCTAAGTGCGAAATTTTAGATTGTTAAAGTATTTTTTTAATAAAACATTTATTAATGACGATAAAAATCAATAAAATTGTTTACGAATCTTATAACTACATGTTTATAATTAAATGCAGGATTTCAAATGTAATTATAAAATAATATAAAAAAGGATTGTTATTCAAATTGGAAAACAATTTGTTTTGAAATAAGAGATGAATTTGTAGTGTCATCGTTTCTTGAAACACGAAGTTCACCGGTCTGAGGGAACCTAATGAGATTTTCATCTATACTCCGGATATTTCCGGAGCTTCATCTCCGGTTAAAGGGAAATTAACGTAATTGTTATAAATCCACTCCGGATATTTCCGGACTTCTTTCACCGGTCTGAGGGAACCTAATGAGATTTCCATCTATACTCCGGACATTTCCGGAGCTTCATCTCCGGTTAAAGGGAAATTAACGAAATTGTTATCAATCCACTCCGGATATTTCCGGACTTTTTCACCGGTCTGAGGGAACCTAATGAGATTTCCATCTATACTCCGGATATTTCCGGAGCTTCATCTCCGGTGAAAGGGAAATTAACGAAATTGTTATATTACCACTCCGAATATTTCCGGACTTCTTTCACCGGTCTTATGGAACCAATTGAGATTCCCATCCCTAATCCGGGTATTCCGGACTTACATAAATAGCAATTTTGCTAGGTTCCATTTGACCCGAGATGAAAGTCCGGCCATATCAGGATTATGGTGAAAATTCGTATATTTAATTTTACAATTTTAAACGTTATAAAAAAATAAAATTGAAATGACAACTCAGATTAAATGGTAAATAAAAAAAAAAAAAAAAAAACACACCCTTCAACTTTATTATATCAATTATGTGTCATCATTGTGACATGTATTTCTATATGATAAAGCAACTAACTAAATATATTCACGTGTATCTACTATCGATGAATATCTTTTAAATCCTTGATTATATGGATATGCTTCTACACCTTTCAAGACTTTAATGATTATACTTATCAAGACTTATCGTTTTTATTGGTTTCCCTTATTTAAATAGAAGCAACAGATTTTTTTTTTCAATTTCCTCCTAAATATTATGATTCACATTAAGATTGTCTTTTTTTCTTTAATAGTCGTGCTTTGTTATTTTTGTTTTACTATAAATCAGAGACATATAATACATTTAGATTTTTTTGTTGTTTCGAGGACACACATATCCATCTATGTATGCAGTATTGTCAATTGTTTTTGCTGGTGGGTCTCTCGCTTATGTCTTCGTCACTTTCACTATCAACAAAGAGTTCGTTATCAGTTTATTCAACTAGGAGTAAATCTAAGTCGTAACTATTTAGATTGTCATCCCACGAAATAAAATCGGAATTTTCCATATTGCGTGCACATGAATGAAGCTTTATTCAAATGAGAAATTAATTGTAATTTTCTTAAATATTAATTCTCAATACACACTTCGAACATGAAGAAACCATAAATTTACCGACAGTCATTTAAAAAACAACTCAATGCAAGCCTATGATGAAACTGTCAAACAGCACTTAAAAATCAAACATTTACCGACAATCCTACAGAAAAAACTCAATGCAAGCCCAATTAATGATGAATATAAAAATAAATAAAATTTTAATAATTTATAAATATCAAGAATAAAAAACAAAGCCTATCATTGTTAACAATTAATTAACAAATAAATTCAGTTTTTTTCCACATTAATTAATTTTACGTTTTGTGAATTGTATTTTTGGAAAGAGTGTGGACACCTGTGGTGTAACAACTTTTTGTTTACAAGGTGTCAATTAAAAATCAGTATTTATAACATGTTCGTGATTTACCTGGTCATCGAATAATTCAAACCTAATATACATGTCACACTGTGAAATTATGTCTCCGAGACAGGTGTATATTCAATAGAAACCCATCATGAAACTATCAAATAAAATGAACTCTGACACAATTTATCAAGTATTAATTATTTAATATCAGTTTTTTTTTTAATACATTAGGTCTCTTTTCAATAATACAAATCTAAAATCAAAATTACATTAAAATAAATAATCATATATGAACTCAAATTATTTAATTAATTATGATAAATTTAACACTTAAACAGTTTATGTTATGCTTAAACCTTCTTCCTTACTTCGAGTACTTTTAATACTTTTATTAATGACTTTATTACCCAAAGAGATCTCGCGAGGTTTAACTAGTGGCCGCGTGTTTTACGGGATTTCGCCGAGTTGCCAATCTCTTGTATTATATGTCTCTGTATAAATTAAGTAAATACTGGAGTTAAATATTTTTTCCTTAAAAGCATAGTTGTGCAAATATATATATTTTTTTGTTCTCATCACCAAATTCATCTATAAGGTAAAGAGACAACATGTAATACATTACATTAAATACATCAACATATAAATGAAATAACAACACAAACTATTTCATTTTACCGAGGAGAACACACGCGCTTGTTTATAATTCTTTTACACTTACAAACATTTATGATACCTGTCCTATCTGTAGTAGACATAATTTCAGTCAATAGAATAATTTTTGGCCTACTAGTATGTAAATTTTATTTTATAAAATTATTTCTATCTTCTATAAAATGTGAACAATTTATAATGGAATGGAATTCATCCTCAATGTCTAGAGTGCAAAAAAAAAAATACCCTTTCTATTTTCTCCTTCTTCAAAATTCGACTAGAAGTTAATGGTTACGTTTTCGTTTTCTAAATTACTATTAAAGAACATTGATATAATGGATGACTTGTTTTGTATTAAACTGGTCGAATTTTAAACTGCAATCTACACCTGTTAAACTTGAGATTTCCGGTTTTGTATTTTAACAAATTTGGAAATGATTTTGTATGCTTACCGACCTTGCCACCATGGAAGTCAAGGTAGTTAAAAACCTCTTTCATCATCACTCTAATAGTGGAAAAAACACAGGACAAAAGATCACAATTTAGCTTTGAATTTTTTTTCTTTAAATTAGAAACACTTATTTAAAAACAACATTTGAGTATTGTTCTTAAACTTTTATATATAAAGCAAAATTGTGAACAAAATTTATTTTAAATCAAAATCAAAAATGATCAAATAATTAAAGAAAAAGGTGAAAATGTTTCTGAAAATAGAATACATAGATTTAGGTTAGATAGATAATTTTATTTAACTTCCATTACTAAAAGTATTAGAAATACATTTTGTTAACTAAATTGTAACATGTCTACTAATTATTTATGAAAAAAAATAGTCATTAAAGAACTGAGTTTTTGTTTATAAACGAAAAATTATATAAATTTGAATATTATTTAGTTTGATCAATTATAACTGTTAAAACCAAAACAAGTACCAAAATATACGTACCGTATTCTATCTTTGTTCTCTCTTTGACGATATGCCATTACTAATTTTCTTTTTGCTGGATGAAATACTGTCTGTCGCACTGTTGAGGTTCAATTGAAAACTACATATGACGGTACTTTTTTAACTAAAGTATTTTGATTAACCAATCAAAATACTTACATTTAAAGACTTGTTCCCTGTCCTTTAAAGGATATCTGAGATACCCGTATATTGCAAGATAGAAGACCAGCCTATATCATTTACTGCATGGTTTCAAATTCTAGATATGTCTTATTATATAATTTCTCACTTAACCTACATTTACTATAAGTATTTTAGAATTATACGCAAATTAAAACTGAAAAATAGACGGATTCTGTCAAAATAAATAAATTGAAGTGCAATTGGCAAATGGTTCTATTTGCAACACATTTGTCTCGTTTATGTTTCAAAATTTATCAAATAGCAATAACGATATTTTTTCTAATAATAATTGATGTTACATGCAAAACAAATTTCTTGGTAGATCGAAGGGTCTAAATACAGCAAAACAACATCTTCAAAAAGACCAAAAGTGAAAAGTATATTTTGACAAAACGCATTTGACTGACAGCTCGAACAACGGATGTTCTTAAACCCTGCTGACTGCCATTGGCGATTGCCAAATAAACGGATTATAAGATATAACAAAATGGATCTTAACTCTTAATTTAATACCAATTAACAGAAAACAATAAATTTGCAGAATATATATATATATATATCATTCGTCAAAACATCATCCCAGCAATGTTAGATCCGCAAATTAACAGAACTAACAGATTTTTTTTTTACTTTTAAATAAAAAATACTTTCCATAGTATTAAACTATATTTTGGGATAACTAAGACAAAAGAGTTTCCTGAAAAAATTGTGACAGGTCTTGCAAATGTCATAAACTTACATGTTTTTTTTTTTTTTTTTTTTTTTTGCTTAATATCTTAATATGGTGAGACGGGAACAATAAAATAAGTCAGAAGCATTTTTATTTAGGAATGAGTTTATGTCAACATTATTTATGAATTTTTTTTTTATTTCCGTTTGTGTAATTTAAATCTCAAATAAAATAAAATGACTGCAATTCAGACTTATGTTAGTATCACAATTAACCAACTATTTATTAATGAATGAAAATTCCCTTTGATGTTGCAGATTGTACACAAAAACAACACGTTTATACAGATTGAAAATGCTGCGATCACAAAACTGTTCGAAATAAATACTCAGTTTATTTGTTTTTATTATTGGTTACAAAGAAATGGCTTCTTAACCCAAGCCCAAGACACCCTGGCAAAAATCAAAGACTAATTATCACCTAATCAAGAGGTTGCTTAGTAATTATTACGCCGCTTGGAATTTTGTTGATTCAAGAATGAATAAATATTTTATTAATGTCTTACCTTTAGTAAAACATATTCAAAAGATTCAGATTCTATATTTTATATTTCCGTTTGTGTAATTTAAATCAAAAATAAAATAAAATGACTGCAATTCAAAGTTATGTTTGTATCACAATTAACCAACTATTTATTAATGAATGAAAATTCCCTTTGATGTTGCAGATTGTACACAAAAACAACACGTTTATACAGATTGAAAATGCTGCGATCACAAAGCTCTTTGAAATAAATACTCAATTTATTTGTTTTTATAATTGCTTACAAAGAAATGGCTTCTTAACCCAAGCCCAAGACACCCTGGCAAAAATTAAAGACTAATTATCACCTAATCAAGAGGTTGCTTAGTAATTATTACGCCGCTTGGAATTTTGTTGATTCAAGAATGAATAAATATTTTAGTAATGTCTTACCATTAGTATAACATATTCAAAAGATTCAGATTCTATATTTTATTTAGTCTCTAAATTCAAACATAAATTAGATTCGATCATTAACACATAAAACAGTTAAAACATTTGCAATGTATGCGCCAATCGCCAATCTGAAAAAAATGATGAGAGACACTATATATACGTTCTTTGGAAACTATAGTGAAACGAAATACTGTTTTCCTCATCTAAATGTCGTCACAGGTTTTGGCAACTACAGTAGCAACATTATTAAATAAAATATATGATTATTTTCACTTTCTGACAGTATGTTTAAAGTTTAATAAAACGTATAGCTGCATTGTCATGATTTGCTTAAATCTACATATATAATGGGCATTTTAAAATGACATGAAGTTCATCCTCAATAATAGAGATATGGTCAAAGATTTCCTCTCATTGACTACTTTCTTTCATAACTTCCATTTTCAATTAAACAGGATGCTACCCACATCTCAATCGTAACATAAAACAAAAGAATACATGTAAAAACATAGCGTATATTACAATTGATACTAAAATATTAGCTAAAATACTAAAACAAATATAGGTGTCATTCCATTAAGAATTATGATTGACTACTAAACGAATTATCATTTACAATATTTAAGATCATTTCAAAACTATAAAGATATATTAAAGATACAAATAACATCACCATTTTGCATGAATAAGACATGTATCCTTCTACATAAAAGAAATGTGTCCTTCTACATTCAATACTACAACAGGTTGTAGTCACAACCATTATTAATAGTTTAGTTATTCCATCAATTCGATATAGGGACTGTTCAGATTAATAAGTGTCTTCTTGTTGTACGTTTCTTTTTATGTACACTTTCACTTCCTGCATGGTAGGAAGCCAAATCAATAATAAAAAGAAGAAACTGAGTTTCCCTGGATTGTCTCAGAAGTCTCAGACATTGCAGAGAAAAGAAAAAAGCCAGTTATCTCCGCACATAAATTATGATTACTTTGTATATATAGTAGCCACAATACCAAACTTTGAGACGACTGGTATTATATATCTAAATGGCTAGCAAATTATTGTTCTGTGCATTACCTGAAATTTATTACTTGAAATCATAAGTTAGGTCAGACATGACTTGAGAGTACAGACTATTGCAATGTTTATATAATTTGATATTGAAACCGTGCAATAGAAAAATCTTTAACATAAAAAGGGAGGTAATTGGCATTGTCCATATCCATACCGACCCCAGATCTTTTTACCCTACAGACCCATCGAGGCCTACTTTAGGTCCATATGAGGCGCAATATAATTGCAATGGCCTTATCTAACTGTAATACGTCTTTTACTAATGAAGCTGGCCCGTCTTAAGGCAGAAATGCACGATAAACACATTCATGGAATTACAATCTGTCGATACCTGTATCCTGGCATTGCACGAGGTCATGTTTTTCTCTGACTGTTTATGACGTCTTTACATTAAATCCATTGGATGTTGGATGTGTACTGATTGATAATTAAATCTTAGATGCATGATTATTTTCATTAGCTGTTAGTGGCTTTGAACTAGCTGTCAGTAACTGTGAGTACTCTCAGATCTGTACTTAGTGTCTTTTTGTTGTTGGGATGTATAAGTACCCGACCACGTCCACTTGTATTTGTTGTATTTAGATATAAGAAGATGTGGTATGAGTGCCAATGAGACAACTCTCCATCCAAGTCAAAATTTATAAAAGTAAACCATTATAGGTCAAAGTACGGTCTTCAACACGGAGCCTTGGCTCACATCGAACAGTAAGCTATAAAGAGCCCCAAAATTACTAGTGTAAAACCATTCAAACGGGAAAACCAACGGTCTAATCTATATAAAAAACGAGAAACGAGAAACACTTATGAACCACATCAACAAAAGACAACTACCGAACATCAGATTCCTGACTTAGTACAGGTGCAAACAAATGCAGCGGGTTTAAACGTTTTAATGGTACCAAACCTTCACCATTTTTCTGAAACAATAGTGTAACATCATAACATAGAAATACACACTATGAAATATCAACTGAAATAGCTTAACTCAATCAAAGGACATATTAACACCATTGAACATACACTGAACAAATAAATTTGACCTATGATACAATGCAAATACAAAATTAATAAACTAAGGGAAGAATAATAAAAGTAACATGTTATATCGGTATGAAATGTTAAACAATTTAAGAAAAACAATATGCTAGAACAAAAATATCAGCCATTTGCAATAATTTTAAACACAGGTATTTGTATTTTTATCCATCTGATGAGTTAAGCCTTTTTCAACTGATTTTTATAGTTCGTTCTTATGTTGTTTTGTTACACCACTGTCCCAGGTTAGGGGGAGGGTTGGGATCCCGCTAACATGTTTAATTCCGCCACATTCTGTATGTATGTGCCTGCCCCAAGTCAGGAGCCTGTAATTCAGTGGTTGTCGTTTGTTTATGTGTTACATATTTGTTTTTCGTTCATTTCATGTACATAAATAAGGCCGTTAGTTTTCTCGTTGGAATTGTTTTACATTGTCATTTCGGGGTCTTTTATAGCTGACTATGCGGTATGGGCTTTGCTCATTGTTGAAGGCCGTACGGTAACTTATAGTTGTTAATTTCTGTGTCATTTGGTCTCTAACGGAGAGTTCTCTCATTGGCAATCATACCACATCTTCTTTTTTATACCAACTTGTAGTAGTTGAAAATCATACATAAATACTCATGTCCGACTTTTTTTTAATATGTCGGAATTTAATGCCATAATACAGAAAGCAAACAATAACCAATTAATCAACTGCCATGTACATCATATTGTTTTGTAATTCAAAAATGTTTTGAATCAAAATATAAATAAAATAGAAGTTTTGCTTCGGTTTGAAAGGACGTGTCTGTGTGTGGTACAAAAATACAGGAACAAAAACAATTTTGAAAGGGGAACTTATTATTGTCCTTTTAATTAGCTGATCATCAAATGTCTTTAAATTCTGCTCATACGAATCTAAATTATTTCTACTCTAAATTCATTTTGCTACCAACGAAACAAACACAGAAATAGGATAAGTAGCTCCTTATAACATATCATTTTCCTTGCGTTACAATGTTTTATATTACTTATTTGTACAGATTTCTCGTGCCTCATGCGTTTTCCACAAAATATATATGTATGATACATTAAGTACTGTTATACTAGTTTCAATCTATACATAATTCCTATAAATAGCAATCGGCGAAAATCCAATTTCAAACAAAAAGAAATATATATATAGATGAAATGGAATGAAGTTAGGTTATATATAATCGCCATCGTGGTGGGATGAGCATGCGTTTCGAATTTTCCTTACATAGACATACACAAGTTTTAGGTAAAATTGTAACCTATTAAATAATTGGTTATTTTGATACATTTCCATGTCTTCATATGAACTGGTAAAACAATTTACAAGTCTACAAATACAAGAAAGATATATTTAATTTGAATACCAAAATGGCAAGTCGTATATTCATCTCTCTCTTATTTAATCGTTAAACAAGTTTTAACTTGAATATTTCTTTCTTATTCATCTCACTTTTTATATATATCATTGCACGAACAAGCTATTGGAATCATATTTAACGTATAATTCTCATGAAAATATTGCACATATTTATCACTGCACGAACTCATTATTAAACTGATTTTTTTTAGCAATGAAAAGTGATTTCAATCTGTTATTTTTACGAATGTGTCCTTGATTTTGATTTAAACGTTCTCCTGAAACACAAAAAGGCCATAAAAATGTGCTCCGGAATATTCCGGAGTGAACGGCAATTTCAAAATTGGGCATGGTACGTGACTCCGGAATATTCCGGAGTGGTCGGAGTCCGGATCCACG